>PPLE02000025.1:0-113356 GCA_003707735.2 [Candida] freyschussii | reverse complement strand
GTACGTCTCTAAATATGTTAAAGAAGCTGGTATCCCACCTGGTGTCGTTAACATTGTATCTGGATTTGGTAAAATTGTTGGTGAAGCCATCGCTACGCACCCAAAGATCAAGAAAGTTGCATTTACCGGATCCACAGCCACTGGTCGTCATATCTTGAAAGCTGCAGCTGATTCCAATTTGAAGAAAGTCACTTTGGAACTCGGTGGGAAGTCTCCACATATCGTTTTCAATGATGCTAACCTTGACAATGCAATCCAGCATATCATTTTTGGCATCTTCTTCAATGGAGGACAAGTTTGCGCTGCGGGTTCAAGACTCTATGTGCAAGAAGGGATCTATGAGAAACTACTAGATGCTTTGAAAAATGGAGCTGAGGCTGTAAAGATTGGTGACCCATTCGATGAAACCACTTTCCAAGGTGCTCAAACTTCTCAAAACCAACTTGACAAGATTTTATCCTATGTTAAGATTGGGAAAGAGGAAGGCGCAAGAGTCATAACCGGTGGTGAAAGAGTTGGTAACAAGGGTTATTTCATCAAGCCAACGATCTTTGCGGACGTGGATGAGAAATCCAGGATCGTTAGCGACGAGATCTTTGGACCTGTGATTGCAGTTTCAAAATTCACCGATATCGATGACCTTATTGCCAAGGCTAACAACACATCATACGGACTGGCAGCTGGAGTCCATACAACTTCTTTAACTACTGCTATCGATGTATCAAACAAGTTGGAAGCCGGAACGGTTTGGGTCAACACTTACCTCGATATGGATTCACAGATTCCATTTGGTGGGTATAAACAGTCCGGTTTTGGCAGGGAAATGGGGTCTGAAGTTTTGGATAACTACACCCAAGTCAAAGCTGTCAGAATCAAGCTGTGAGAATTTAGTTGATGATGACCAAAATATTACACCTCGTGACACGCTACTTTATATATGATCGAAACAATTATGATATATTTGCAATTCAAGCGTGTAGAAACTCTTACATATTTAGATCTCAAATCAGTTAAGCTGTGGCATTAAACTCACCTTGATCAAGCTTAGTCAGTTTCAACGGCTTACCGGTGACTCTGAAATAGATGTCTTTAACATCTTCAGTGACGCTTTCGAAATGTGAAGTTGCATCGTACGATTTAGAGATAAAGACGCCATCTCTAGATCCATCCTCAATTGGTTCAAATAGTTCAGAGATGCCCATGAACGTGTGATCAAAATTCTTGATCCCCAATAGTTTAAAGGCGCTTTGAATCTGTAAATGAGGTGGCTGATCCCCTTCAATGATTGTTGAGACAATACCAATAACTTTCCCTGGAGGTGCAACTTTATGTTCAGAGCCGATTAGGGCAATGTATATATCATTCTTACGACCACATTCTTTCCCAGTGATAATTATTTGACCGGAATTCTCCCCATTTCTCAAAGGTAATGAATCCAAGATGGAGATTGTTCTGATGAGTCGTTCTCCCTTCTTAACCTTCTCAGGGAAATAAGTTGGGTCTGCAATAACAATTGGTGCCTTAGCAATATGTTCTTCACCATCTAACTCTACTTTGACTCCTTGCACTTTACCCTCTTCATACAAAATCTCCTTCACTGGGGTTCCCAACATAAAAGTACCACCATAGATAGCACTCAATCTGGAGAACCCTTGAGGCAATTCACCAAGACCATATAGCGGGTATAAATATGGGGATTTCCCATAACGAGCCACTGATTGACAATATAAAATGATTCTCTCAACGGCTTCCCTTGCTGGTTGTTGGAGATAGTCATCATTGTCATACAACGCCATTGCATGACCGATGAAATTCTTTGTGCCTTCTTCTAATCCAAACTTGTTGAACACGTCATCCGTCGTGTTCGAGTCAAGATTCAATCCCTTATGCGTAGATGGTTGGTCCTCTTTATAATTAGCCACGTATTGTAAGAAATTTTTCAATCTTCTTTTTTCGAAAATGCCAATCAAAGAAGAGGAAATAGCTTCATATTCAGTGGCTGGAACTTTCGAAACTTTGTTATATCTGAACACAAATGATCCATCAATCTGTTTGAATTCGACATATCTCGTAACGTTTGTATGAACCAATATGTTTGTCAATTCCCCGTTTGCCATCAAGAACTTAGGAATCAAATCTACGCAGTAATCACGAGAGCGACCCAATGATGCGTCAGGCTCCTTACCTGGTTTGAATTTCTCATAGAGTTGTTGCAAGTTCAACGATGCAGATTCACTGTGATTGGTTAGATACAACTACTCCACTATGCGCTATCAACGTTAACTCACCCTCCGTAGTAATCCTGACGATCAATATGAAGCACTTTTTTACCTTCCACGGATAGCAAGCCTGAAAGGACGCACTCCGTTAAGCCTTTATATCATAGTTAGCACCGCAAGGCCCTTCTCATCACATAGAAAACCTTCACATACCAGTTCCTGTTGTTGTCGTTAGCTTGGGCACCTCGGCAGAAAAGAAAACAGCTCAGAAGGCAAACTCACCCAAAACAATCACGTCGTACTCTTCATCCATCTTGAAAGCTCTTTCTGCTGTTTAATTGCTGCTTTGCGCTGGGCAGCTTATGGAATTTGAGTCAAGTTCCAGCCCCTAATATGGATGTGCGCGAACACGTTCTACAAACAGGTATCCAAAAAATCTTGATATTAAATACTTTGAAATCTCATATTCTACTTACTATCGCTTTCCAGTTCCTCATCGATACGGAGAACGTCATCCTGTGACGCCCTGTGTTCATGAATAGCTGCTGAGATCTGCGATTGAACGACATGCAGTTCCTCAGGGTGTTCCTCTTGCCATTCGCGTAGTTTATGACTTTGGCCGGTAAGGTCCCAATAAATACCTCTCAACGTTGTATAGATCCCTCTTCTCCCTTGCCACAATGGGAACAAACAAACCAAGAATGCCGTGAGGAATAACCATAAAATCCAAACGACAATCCAGCCTGTAAAGAAGCGTTTTGAAAAAATGTATCCAGAACCGTACATTGGCATTGGCCAAACGATAATCAGGGCAAGGAACAAGAATAGAGTGAGCCATCCTGCATATTTCGATGCCTTGGCTAAATGTGCAGTCTCTTCAGCTAATAATTGAGCCTTTTTACTCTCAGCTAATCTTCTACCAATAGTAGCAACAGATGTAACAGGTGCCAATTTTTCAGGATCAGTTGATGATTCCCCCTCAGCTTCCAATATTTCCTCAGTTTCATCAACACGAGATAGATTCCCTTGTAGTTGACTGAAATCAAATGGTTCAGATGGGAATGCATAAGAAAAAATCGGAATGAAAATACCAGGGACAAGTAATGCTAATAGATTACCAGTCAACATAACGTTATCTTCAAACAAATTATCATATGTCACTTCACCATAAAGTCCCTTTGCTGCTCCGATCCAACCACAAATAGCCACTATGGATCCAATAATAGGTGATGCTGTGACTGCCAACAAGTTTTGACGAGTCCAGAAAAGTGTCAATGTAGCAGGTATCACGGCTGATGCAATGATAACACCCATGAAATTGTACAAAAACCCTAAAGAAACTTCAGATTCATAAAGTCCAATACCAAATCCAATCATGGCCAATGTGAAAAGACAAACAGAGATATAATTTGTCCACATGAGTTGTTTCCCTGTGGCCTTTGTGTTGATATAAGTTCTGTAAATATCATAAGTGAAGATTGATGAAACTGAAATGATTTCAGCACTCATGGCAGATGTGAAAGCCATGATAACCAGTAATAACGAGGCAACGGCACCACCTTTACCCATCAAAGTATAAGCAGTAGCTGGAAGAACCAATCCGGCATCCACTTGTGAAGTTGATAAGCCATTTGGATAATATGGGAAACTTGGAGAATCTTCTAAAGCTCTGCAGGCAAGACCCATTGTAGTGGAAACGACAACAGGAATAGCAATCCAACCAAGACCACCAAGGACATACCCTGGCAATGCCGAGGCCGGGGAAGCGGAAATAGCCTTTTGCCAATACCCATTATCCATAAACACAGCTGCGAAATTCCCACATAGGTTAATAACCAAGAAAATCCCACCATTATGAGATTTAAAAGTTAGATAAGAACCATCTTGATTTCCAGAGATAGGTTTTGTCTTGGCCAATTCAGTTAATTTATCCCATACTGCACCCGGGGATCCTAATAATGGATTAACAGCATAAACTTCAAGGGCGAACATCAATAAAATAACGACAATAACAACGGTATGGACATAATCTGTCAAGAAAACAGATTTAATACCACCATAAAGGATATAGGCGACAATCCCTAAAGGCAATAGGAAAATTGCAGCAATGGTGTTCATCCCAGTTAAAAAGCTCACTGTGGCAGATGCACCAGTGATTAACATGGCAGTGACTAGGATATTTGTAGCTAGGGCATAGTATAAATACACAGAATGTCCCCATTTCCCATATCTTGCCCTGATAATCTCCAAGAAAGTGTGAGCCTCAGGGGCAATTTGCTTAGCCTTGATAGCCAATGTAGCAAACAATATAACTTGGACACAGGCACCAGACCCATACCAAAACCCACCAGAGACACCATGAAGGTAAGCCTGAGTGGTGGAGGTCAACAGGGTAGCAGCCCAAGTCCAAGAGGACACCACTGCGGTGGCAATCAAAGAGGTACGAACAGTACGACCAGCGGTGGCAAACTCCTCAGCGGTCATAATCTCCTTCTGGTAACGTTTCAACATTGTAGTGATGGAAATCATCCCGAGGGAGAAGACGGCGCCGAGGCCACACACCATACCATAACCGGCACCTTGAGGTAAAGGAGAGCCTTCCAACATGATTGTGATTGTGGTCTGCCATCAAACAGCCATCTCATCATCCATCGACATCCCCAGGTTTATATATGAGAAAAGTTTTCTCCTCTCATTGCAGGAAATGCATATAACAGTGTTGCCCCAACAGGGCTGGCTTTATCTTATCAGCGATGAGCCGCGATTGCAGCTTTTCATTCACTGGGCGATTTCACCTTGTTGCGGGTTGGCGATAATCCGAAAACACAGAGAGCAACAACACAATTGCCGCACTGCAAAGCCAGTCAACAATGGAAGATGAGGCCAATGGCCAAACACACAACTCCAAGTCTCTTCCACTACTCAATCATACCAAGACCCAGAAATGATAAAAAAACACACCAGGCTATTACCCTCTTTGCAAGACCAGATGCCACTCTTCGCGCCTCGGCGAGGCTGATTGGTTGATAGGCCTTCGCCGAATCTTTTTTTTTTTTTTTTTTTCTTTTGCAGCCCCTACATCTCTGGTCACATGATCTTCCAGCTGTATTCGACCAATGACCGTTGACCCGCCCTGAAACGGCAGAAACACTTGTCAAGCGACGCCGTAGTTGTATTGGCGCTTATTGCACGAATTGCCACTTTCGGTGTTGTCATTTAGCCGTTGTTTCTTCTCAACTTGAGATCACGGCGTACGAAAAGTCGCCGCTTTCGTTTCTGGATGCTGTTACCAGTCATAACTGACCAGGGCTGGACTAATAGCAGGGATGAGCTGATCATTAGTAACCGTCGACTGCAATCATTGAACCCACTTGACCAAACCCGCCGAAGCTCGTTAGTCGCTGACCTGGAACCCATCAGCCATCAGCCACTCAAAGCGCTAAATCGATGCGAAGCCAGCGAAGCCAGCGAAGCCAGCGTGGCACTTATAAGAGGTTTGATGTACTTTGGTAGATTACCGCTTTGGGGCAGGGGTTCTTTGCCCGTGAGATGAGGGCAGATTTCTCGATGCGGGAGAAAAAAAAAAATTTACAACTGACAAGTTAACAATCCATCGGGCTTTATTATCAAGCGAGATATCATAACCATGTCTGGGGCTGAAAGAGTGCCAAGTCAGAATGAATTGGAAAAATTGAACTCTGAGAATTATGCCAAGCGTCAGGCTTATCGTGAGAAACAGGAGAATCTAAGACGCTCTCTCAAACATGTAAGAATCGATCAAGACTCCATAAAAGATGACCAAGTTGAATTACCCAAGAAGAGATTCTATAGACAACGCGCCCACTCAAACCCCTTCTCAGATCATCAATTAGAATACCCTAAATCCCCGGATGAAATGGATTGGAGCTCATTATATCCTCATTATTATGATGAATCTACGGGGAAACTTACCAAAGAGGTTAAGATTGCAGATATTGGATGTGGATTCGGTGGACTACTAGTAGATTTATCACCAGTGTTTCCTGATACTTTAATCCTTGGGATGGAAATTAGAGTCCAAGTTACTCATTACGTTGAGGATCGAATCATTGCATTGAGACAGAAACATGTATCAACACATGGTTATCAAAACATAAATGTACTTAGAGGGAACGCAATGAAATTCATACCGAATTTTTTCCACAAGGGACAATTGGATAAAATGTTCTTTTGTTTTCCTGACCCTCATTTCAAACAGAGAAAGCACAAGGCTAGAATCATTACAAATACATTATTAGCTGAATATGCTTACGTTTTAAGAGAAGGTGGCATCATTTATACAATCACTGATGTTTTAGATCTACACAATTGGATGGTGAAACATTTGGATGAGCACCCATTATTTGAGAGATGTGGTGATGATTGGGAAAACCAAGATATATGCGTCAAAATAATGCGTGAAAGTACAGAAGAGGGGAAAAAAGTTGCCAGAAATAAGGGTAGCAAATATGTAAAGTGCTACAGAAGATTACCAAATCCTGATAATTGAAAGAAGCCAACCAACTCTGTCTTTAATTTATGAGTAGATAATCGAAAAAAAAAAAAAAAAAAACCAAATTCTTAATGCTCTTGAGACGCAACACTTTCAGCATCACTTGCAGCCAATGCCTCTTCATCTCCAGCTGCGGTTTTTTTCTTAAAAACCTTCCCGACAAGTGTACTCATCGTGACACTAGATTTTCTGATCGAAGAACTCAAAGAATTTTGATCACTATTTTTGAACTTTACAATCTCCTCAATACCAGGTGGCTCCACACTAAAATTTGAGGAATGTTTCCCCTGAGTGAATGAGTTGAGTTGATTTCTAAAAGACGTTTCTGATTTTTGCCTCGTTATGGCACCACTAGGAGACGCATAGCTTTGAGCAGGTTGTAAAAGAGCTTGTTGTCTAGCCAATGCTGCCCCAGAGAGATGTAAATTGCTACCATCATCCGGCTCTAACGAATGTGTTTCAGATTCAATTGGTTGATAGGTCGATCCATGAGAGATAGTAGAAGAGCGATCATCAAATATCGAATCCATATCTTCTAAACTGACACCTGCAGTCTCTGGATAAAAATAATACACCACGAAAAACGAAATGAAACATGAAGTGGAATGAATCAAATAGAGCCTCCAGGTTATCAACTCCTGTAAAATAGGTGTCATCTCACCAACCAACCAATTGAATGCCCAGTTCGATGCTGTAGATAACGAGGCAACTTTAGAACGTATACTTAAAGGTGAAATCTCGGGAGGATAGAGCCATGGGATAGGTCCAAATGAGTATCCAAACCCTGCATTGAAAATAATAACGAGAATAACAACCATATGTCTTGTAGTATCTGTGTTCACGTACATGGCATATGAAATTGATGTAAGTGCTAGCCCCATGATTATCGCCCCTGATAATAAAATTGGTCTACGACCCCATTTATCAACAAGAATCCATGGGGGCAATGTACTCAAAACGTAAATGATTGAGTTAAACCCTGTCATCAACAAGGCATCACGGCCTTTCCAACCAGCTTGTTCAAAAACCAGAGGAGCATAGTATGATATAACGTTGATACCATTCATCTGTGCAAAAGCCTGGGAACTCATGGCAATGAGAACTCTTCTTTTATAACGCTTGAACATGTAACTATATGTGCTTTCTCCCTCTAGTCTGTGCATCAAAACGGTTTCCTTGATCTCTCTATATTCATTTCTTGCACGTTCATCTTGCACATTACCACCCGTAGTCAAGTCAGCAATCACGACAATACCTTCAGCATCATGATCATGGTTGAGAAGCCATCTCGGACTTTCCACAATCAAGTATGATCCGAAATATAATCCAATGGCAATAAGACTCTGAATGGAAAGAGGTAATCTCCAAGCCATGTTACCCTTCAAGAAAGAACAGAAATAATCTGCCCAAACAGAAGAAGCATAACCAATAATGTTACCAGTGAACTCCACACATGCTAACCGTCCTCTATGTTTACTTGGACTAATTTCAGATTGATACACCGGCACCACAGTCGTCAAAAGGCCAATACCGAGCCCACTGATCAATCTAGCAAAAGTTAGAAGCTTGAAGCTAGGTGTAAATGCTTGTAAAGTACCACCGATGGCAAATACAAAAGATCCATATCTGATTGACCGACGTCTTCCAATTTTTTCGCTGATTCTCCCAGACATTAACGACGAAATCAATGCACCAATCTCTAAGATGGCAACCATGGTACCTATAGCTGCACTGGATGGATCGTGGAAATAGTCTTTGAAGCTAGCATTTGTCAACAAACCAGACATAACACCTTGTTCGAAACCGAAAAGCAGCACACCGGTGGAGACAAAACATGTTGTGAAATATAGCAAAGGTTTCCCGACTAGATAGCTCTCTTTAACTGTGAGCTGTTGGTATTCGTCTGACATTTCGTATGGACAATAAGCATGTAATTTGGGAGTCTATAGTATTAGACTCTAAATTAAAACGCGTTTGGTAAACTTTTCCAGGCACGTAGATAACGATTCAAACACGACAAGATAAAGGCAAACAAGAACACGCGCAGGCAGCGAAAAGGAGTGAGATGGACGGTGCAAGAATCAAGACTTGAGCGATTTGACGTCTCTTTAGTTTCTCTTCTTGCGTTGCTGAAACCAGTTGCAACGGAATGGAATCAAAGTAAACTGGCCGAGAAAGGAGAATTTGAAATAGCTATGATGTCATGAACAGGAGGCAGACTGCCCTTACCAATATCGGGGTACCGTGTTTTCCCCGTCAGCATTCCACACGTGACAAAAGGATAGGGCTTTTTGGCACGTGATGCCAAAATCTTTGATTGATATCGCTAGTTATGACGTTTTTGAGCCGCTGGGACCCCATATAGCTAAATTCGCACTGATAGCAGGGTTTTGGTAACATCGTCACATATTTTTGACACACGCTTGATAGACAAGAGATCTAGTCTCTTCAGCAAATCACAAGACTCTAATGGACAACGCACGGTCCGAAAGCCCCTCACCTTCCGCAAGGGCTTCCAGGGGTCGCTCGTCCTTTTCGCCATTGAGGCGCTCGCTATCGCCCATAGCATCGGTCGGGAATAGCATAGGGCAATTGAGCCGGTCGATGTCAGTGGTGAAGAGAAGACCGACAAAGCCGATACTTGATGCTGATGACGTTGCGAGACCATCGCATATGGCAAAGAGCTTTGTCTCCTTGTTGACAACCGCCAGTATGTACAATGGGAACCTGAACGATCTCATGAACCACAATGTCGAAGATGAGGTCGAGGATGGCGCAGACATCGAGGATGACATCAGTGGCTCAGATCTTGACGATAATGAGGAATCGGACGATGTGGGCAAGTCACAATTTAGTGATACATTGGATGAGAGCAATGAAACGATGAAGCCTACACCATTGACTCGGCGCAAAACTTTGTTCGAGTTGTCCATTGAGAAGAAGCTGAATCGCAGGCCTGGAGCGCCTAAGGACACTCAAACAAGAGCTCAAACGTTGACGGAGAAGCTCAGATCCAAATTTGGAATCGAAGCCAACGATATCTTTGTCGCTGAATTCTCATGTTGGCTCCTCAAAGACGTACTATTGCAAGGACACATCTATCTTACTCGTTCGCACATCTTATTCCTTGCCTTTTTACCTAAAAGCGATAAGGACAGCGTGGCGCTTTCCGGAAATTTAGCCATGGAGGGTATACCACCTAGGATATCACGTTATTGGGCAGTTTTAAAAGCCAACACCCTTTCTCTTTTTAACAAATCAACAGATCTTTACTTTCCTGTATTAACGATTGATTTGAGATACGCCATAAGAGCTGAAATTTTGGGGGAACTGACAACAATTACTGCAAAAGGTACGTGGTTTAGAATTCTGACAGAGAGCAAAAGCTATAAGTTTCTAGCAGATTCTACTCATATCGCTAGATCATGGGTTTCAATGTTGAAAAAGCACATCTTCGCAAGCAGAAACAAAGGTGATTGTGTGACGGTAAAGATCCCCTTGCAAAATGTACTTGATATTGAGGAGACACCAATATTCGACGCTGCGGAAACTATAAGGATCAAAGTAATTGAAGGTCTTGATACTTTTGCCTATGATGACTATTTTTTTATGTTTTTCAACTCGGGTCCCGATGCCTACAAGACTATGGCAGGTGCGATTGATGCAATCAAAGCTTCCGATGCTGCACTTCCCGAGGAGCTCTCTGATAGCACTGCAAAACTATCATTAATGGAGGAAAAGAAAAGAAGTCGGAATCCCCTCAAGGGAGTTTTCAGGTCGAGCCCTAAATCAGCAGCTAGTGATGTCCCTCCTTCGCCATCAAGCGATGATACCCCTTCTCTGTCATCACCCGTATCAGGGTCATTTGCCAGTGAACCGGTTATAGAACAGTACATCACTCGTGACATGGAGGAGATCCCTGATGATATCCAGTCTGATGCTGAAGAGAGCTCTAAAAGTGATCCCAAAGTGGAGGGACCGTCTACTGATTCACTCGGAGCGGATTCGAAAACTGGGAAAGGGTATTCTTCATCACTAACATCCAAACGGATTTCCCAGGCAAAGCAAAGTCTAAGCAGATGGACACCAAAAGTGTTCAAATCAGCCTCCTCAATGTGGAACTCGAATCCGGTACATTACACCGAAAAAAACTCAATCGAGAGAGGTTTAGATGATGACGAGTTTTTAGCGTCACCCGAGGAAACTGTTGCTGCCACTAAGCGTTTCCAAACACATTTCTCCTTGTCTGAGTCGGATCTGCTTGTATCTTCATATTATTGTTACCTTCATAGAAATGTCCCAACATATGGGAAAATTTATCTCGGCATCAAAGAAATTTGTTTCAGATCTCTGTTGCCGGGATTCCGTACAAAAATGATTTTACCATACAAGGACATTGAAAATTGTTACAAAGAGAAGGGTTTCAAATTTGGTTATTACGGTCTTGTAATCGTCATACATGGCCATGAAGAGCTTTTCTTTGAATTTGGATCAAGTTTAGCCAGAGACGATTGTGAATACTTGTTGCTAAAGCAACTAGAAGTCACAAGTTCGGAAATTTCATCACTTGGATCTGAACATCAACTGAGCTCCAGTGGGGTATTGGAAGCTGCCAAGATTAGACTCTTTGAAGATAAGATCCACTCGGAGGCTGGATTGGATGTGCCAATTATGATTGAGGACCATCCTTTGCTTAAGACAAATTTGAAGCCTGGCAAATCCTACAAGTTTACCCTCTTGACTATTGGTTCACGAGGAGATGTTCAGCCTTATATTGCATTAGGTCGTGGATTGATTGCTGAAGGCCATCAAGTAAGGATAGTTACACATAAAGAATTTGAGGACTGGATCTTGAGCCATGGGTTAGAATTCAGAGAGATTGCTGGTAATCCAACAGAGTTGATGTCATTGATGGTTTCTCACGGTTCTATGAACATGGGTTTGGTTAGGGAGGCTTCTACTAAATTTAGAGGCTGGATAGCTGAGCTTTTAAACACAAGTTGGGAAGCCTGTCAAGATACCGATATTCTCATCGAATCACCGTCGGCTATGGCTGGTATCCATATCGCAGAGGCCTTGGGAATTCCTTACTTTAGGGCATTCACGATGCCCTGGACAAGGACCAGAGCTTACCCGCATGCTTTCATAGTTCCCGATGAGAAGAAGGGCGGAAGTTACAACTATTTGACGCATGTTTTGTTTGAGAATATTTTCTGGAAAGGCATAAGTGGGCAAGTTAACAAATGGAGAAAGGAGACGTTACATTTGCCAAAGACAAACTTGGATCTGATGCAACAAAACAAGGTTCCTTTTATGTATAATGTTTCTCCGACCGTATTCCCACCTCCTGTGGATTTTAGTGA
Source organism: [Candida] freyschussii (assembly GCA_003707735.2). Lineage (NCBI taxonomy): Eukaryota > Fungi > Ascomycota > Saccharomycetes > Phaffomycetales > Wickerhamomycetaceae > [Candida] freyschussii. Next base: position 101,243 of record PPLE02000025.1, on the reverse strand, counting down.
CTGGGTTAAAGTTACTGGTTATTGGTTTTTGGATGAGGCTTTAAATTATTCACCAAGTGATGAGTTGATTGAGTTCATCCGTAAGGCAAGAGAGGATAAAAAGAAGCTAGTGTACATCGGTTTTGGATCAATAGTGGTTTCGAATCCAAAGGAGTTGACTCAGGCAGTTGTTGATGCGGTTGTTGATGCGGATGTCAGATGTATATTGAACAAAGGGTGGTCAGAACGACTGGATGGATCCAAGGAAATTGAGATTGAGCTACCATATGAGGTTTTCAATGCAGGCTCTTTGCCCCATGATTGGTTGTTTCCGCAAATTGACGCTGCAGTGCATCATGGTGGATCAGGAACCACAGGAGCGACACTTAGAGCTGGATTACCAACCATTATCAAGCCCTTTTTCGCAGACCAGTTTTTTTACGCTGGCAGAGTGGAGGACATTGGTGCCGGTATTGCGTTAAAAAAGCTGAACGTGAAAAGTCTTTCCAAGGCTTTGAAAGAGGCTACAACAAATCAAAGAATGATATCTAAGGCCAAGGCGATTGGAGAAAGAATTCAAAAGGAGAACGGTGTTAACGAGGCGATAAATGTTATTTATCGTGAGTTAGAGTACGCAAGAGATCTGATAACGAGTAAGCGCAAAGTGGAAATTACTCAGGAGGATGAGAAGACGATGGAAGAGGAGGAACAAGATCAACTTTTGGACATAAATGAGATTGATGACCTCATGAGAAAACAAGACGGTGACGAGGAAGATGATGGAGCTGGGTCATGGCTTCTGGTTTGATTTTTTGTGGTTTTTATATAAATTAGTTTTGGCGATTAGATGGGTGTACAGTTTAATTCTTTTTCTTTGTTTTTTTCTACTTTTTATATCGTTTTGTATTCGAAATTCTATATGCCATGATAAATCACCAATTCGTAACATCTTCAGCCTCACCAAACACAGATTCGGTAATCTCAGTGACTGGTTCTTCTTCCCAGTCGATTCCCTTTGCGTTGACGATATCCGCACATTTTTCCTTCAAGAATTCAATTATTAGCTTATTTATAGCTGCGAATTCTAATAAGAAAGCATCATGTCCTTCTGGTGAATCAATTTTCTCCAGCTTGGAATTTGGTAAATATTTCGCTATGGTTTCTTGTTCAGTATACGTGAACAAACCATCAGAACTCACACCGACAACAAGAGCAGGTTGTTTCAACGACGCCAATAAAGTCTCTAATGTACCATCTCTGTCTCTAGCAATGTCATGAGTATCCATTTTCCTTGATATGGAGATGTAACAGTTGGCATCAAATCTGTTGATGAATTTCTCGCCCTGATAACGAAGATAACTCTGAGCAGAGAAGAAGGTTTGATGTCTATGTGGGATGGAGGATGATGTAGAGGATATTGAAGTTGTCGAGTCTTGTGAATTGGATCGTGTCTCAGAATCATTCCCAGCAAGTTTTCTTCCACGCTTATGGCCTTCATTATGAATCGCCCAACGCTCTTCTTGAAGAGTTGTGGGTAGTCTTTGAGTAGTTGGGTCCAATTTACCCTTGATATTTTTCACGAGGTTTGGATTCTTTCTACCAAATCTCTGTTCAAAACTGTTTCTGGATCTATATGTCAAAAGAGCACTCATTCTAGCAGCACCAAGCCCAGCAGCCGGAGGGTCATTAAGATCGTAGTAACCATCAAGATATTTTGGATCCGAGTAAATACATTGTCTTTGTGCCTCACTCCAACTGATACACCATGCTGATTGTCTAGCACTTGTTGCCAAGGGGACTATATTCTTAACGTAATCTAACCCAAAAAAGGCCCATTCCAACGTGAGCATACCACCCATGGACCCACCGATAACCACTGCAATCTGCTTGACGCCTAAATCGTCCAAAACCAACTTATGGATATTAACGTCGTCCCTCACAGTGCAAAGCGGGAATTCAGGCCCATATCTCTTGCCTGTTTCCGGGTTCGTTGTCACTGGGCTCGCAGAGCCATAAGGTGAACCCAAGGAGTTCAAACATATGATGAAGAATTTTGTAGGATCAAAAGCCCTGCCTGGACCTAAAAGTGGACCCCACCAGTCAGAAACGTCCGAGGACCCAGTGAGGGCATGGCAGATCACCATACAGTTGTTTGCCTCCTCGTTAAGTTTCCCCCATGTCTTGTAGGCAACGGGCACCTGTTTGAGCACATCCCCAGACTCTAAAGTGAATTCCGGTACAATGGCAATTTTTTGCTTATTGACGAGCTTAGAGAACGGATTCTCGGGCTCCTCAGCGATATGAGCAAATGGCATTTGGATACGATTCAGCAGGTTATCAGAAAAGATGGGAGAAAATCATCTCAAGGCCAAATTTTGGAGATCTTCTATATGATGCCTCAACACGTGACTCAAAATGCTCAATACAAGAAGCTATAAAAGATGCGCGTAAATCTTGGTATGAAGACATTTGGATTGAAGTCCTTTCCATGATTTGGCTTCAAAAGTCACGTATCGACACCCTTGTTGCGAGTTTGAAGGTTGTGTTTGGGTCTTGGTTTGGGTCTTGGTTTGGAAAGTGTGGCTTGCCTATAGAAGAGTATAAGCTCATCCCATGTACTGAGGTGCCGGCTAAGAACTATATACAGATGTTATCAAGATAGATGATAATATAACCAGCTCATATGGGAGACTCCCGGAATCATAAAGTGCACGCCATACTGAAACAGGTTCGTATCCCATATAATACAATACATACTCCCAAACAGAACATAATAAAAAAAGGTAGAAAAACGCTTGATATCTCAAAACAGACTCCTCACGAGAGACTTTTGAAGGCACTCCTAAGCTTCTTCAAAAATTGCGTCAGATCTCTGGATTCGTTGAACTCATTCAACAATTTTTCAATATCCTCACTGGGTAATACTGGATCCACATTTGCAATCTTATAAAGATGTTCGCTCACATCCAGATCAAGCTTGTACTCCATCTTAGTGTTATGTGCATCTATATTCGTGAAGACAAACCTCAACATATCATCTTTCAAACCTTCAATCCTGAGTCCCAACAGTTGTTCATATATCATTGTTTCGGGAAGGTTCAATTCCCCTTGTTTCTGTTGGTTCAACTTCAACCTCGAAAGTTCGTTTCTTCTATTCTCGACTCTTGTACTTAACTCTGAAACTTGCCTCTCTAGCTCTAGTCTTTCCTCTGTGAGTTGTTTCTCTCTAATCTTCAAATCTGCCAATCGAGATTGCGAGCTATTAGCCTCCCTCATTTCCCTCTCAATCTGCTTCTCTAGTTCCGTTTCACGCTGGGATAGCGATTGTAGCTTCTTTGCCAGCTCTCTATGCTCATATTGTATCTGCTTAACGCGTGCAGTGTATTCTTCTTTGGCCTTGATGATATCAGTCTTCTGCTTGGCGATGAAATTGTTGAATTTCGTGGTCACAATCTCGAGACGCTGCTCCACCTCCGGGTCAAACGTCTGTACATCGCTCATGGCTCCACCACCGTTTTACGGAAATATTTCTATGGATAACAAGTTTGATAAACAAAGAATTTGATACGCGTGCAGTGCTTATATAATCAGACGCTTAGATATTTACCCTACTGTGTTACATAAGCAGTGAAACACCCCAACACCACATAAATACATACTCTTTATTATTATACACAACAACTCTTTCAACTGTTTCCCAAAATAACTGCAAAAGTTTGGAGAGGATGGCCAATAATGAGAATCCTCGGGTCAGATTCCTCACTCTGAACACGTGGGGGTTGAAATACGTGTCTAAACATCGGAAGAAGAGACTCAATGCCATTGCTGATAAGCTTGCAGCTGAACATGATAAATACGATATCGTTGCCCTTCAAGAAGTTTGGGTACAAGAGGATTGGGATTATATCGATCGGGTTTGTGCCGATGCTTATCCGCATAGACGAATTTTCTATTCTGGGATTCTTACTGGGCCAGGGTTAGCCATATTGTCCAAAATCGCTATTGAATCTACATTCTTGTACAGATTCCCCATCAATGGTCGACCATCTGCATTTTGGCGAGGAGATTGGTATGTTGGTAAATCCATTGCTGTGACGTTATTAAAGCCATTGAATGATGGCGCACACCCATTGGCTATACTGAACTCCCATATGCATGCTCCTTATTCCCTCACTGGTGATGCTGCTTATTATTGTCATCGATCGTGCCAGGCTTGGGATTTCAGCAAAATTTCTAATGTTCTTTCCAGGGCTGGATATGCAGTGGTCATTGTCGGTGACCTGAATTCGAGACCAGGATCGTTACCACACAAATTTCTAACTTTAGAAACAACTTTGATTGATAGTTGGGAACAACTTAATGGGGTGCAGGATTTGGAATATATCAAAAAACTGCCTGCAGACCTACAGATCAAAATCGGAGGCACCACATGTGACTCCCTATTGAATACTTGGAGATCAGATCGTGACCCTACAGAGGCTTGTCGGTTAGATTATGCCCTTATCGATGCATCGAAAATGAAAACAATAGATGCTAAAGTGGAGTTCACGGAGCCAATTCCAGATATCGGGTCTTATTCAGACCATTTTGCATATTCTTGTACATTGGAGGTATTACATAAAGACTATTATAAACAATTGCAAAGATCCAATTCCATAACGGTGAACCGGGTTGAATACTACGATGAGATGTTGGACTTATTACATGATTATGAGAAAACTGCATACTGGCAACAAACTTGGAGATCATTGCACTTCTTCTTGTCCATTATCCTCATAATTGCTATTCTAGTTGTTACGACATTCACATCGAATAGAGCAGGATGGTCTTCAATATTTTGGGTGCTTGGTGCAGTCGTTATAGGTGTGACCGGGACCGTGGATGGTCTTATTGCATTCTTGTTTGGGAGATCTGAACTGAGGGCACTAGAGGAGGTGAAACAGGAAGTTTTGGATGCAAAGAGGTACATTACAACGATACAGTAAAGTATCAGGCATTATTAGCTATCCATACCATCTTTTTAATGAGTTAATGCCACAAAAAGAGAAAAGAAAAATGAAAACCCTCACATATTAACTATGGGAATTGCATAAGAACTTATATACGTAGACTGACTCATGAATTGAACCCGTGGAACTTTGCTGGATTTTAAAAAACCGTCGCATATATAATCCAATACATATATGTGGTGTCAAGGTGTATGTGGTGTCCAGGTGTATGTGGAGATATTATAAGCCCGTCCATCTCAGAGATGGACTTTTGCATTTTGACCACTACTTGAAGGGTGGAATGAGGAATAAACAGGAGTTTCAAGTCAGGGAGATGTCGACTGAGCCAGACAAGCCGAGGAAGTTTCTTAAGCTCGGTCGCATCCATCTTTTCCGTGGGATCGTGGCAGATATCAAAGATCGGGTACCGTATTACGTCTCAGATTGGACCGATGCCGTTAATTACAGAGTGATACCTTCAACGATATTGACCTACTTCACCAACATCTTTCCCGCGATCGCGTTTGCCCAAGATATGTTTGACAAAACCAACAACTCTTATGGTGTGAATGAAGTGTTGCTGGCATCTGCCATAGCTGGTATAGTGTTTGGCATCTTTGGTGGACAGCCGCTGACTATCGTGGGCGTGACAGGTCCAATAACGATCTTCAACTATACGGTTTACGACATAATCAAATCGCATAATGTGCGGTTTTTCCCCTTTATGTTTTGGGTTTCGATCTGGGGTATGATTGTTCATTTCATCATCACCATCACGAATTGTGTTAGTGCTTTAAGGTTCGTTACTCAGTTCCCCTGTGATATCTTTGGATTATTCATCAACATCGTGTATTTACAGAAGGGGGTTCAAGTCCTTACGAGACAGTTCAAACCGGAGGACAATGGAGCAAGTGGGTTTGCCAGTGTCATGATAGCTATAACTATGGGTATATTAGGCTTTGCAGGGAATTGTTTCAATGAAACTAATTATCTACATCCATATATTAGACAATTTGTCGTTGATTATTCAACACCATTGGCTGTGGTTTTCTTTACAGGATTCATACATTTCGGTGGATATTTGAACAATGTTGAATTTGAAAGATTGCCAATCACTAAGGCTTTCCATCCTACTTCAAGAGACAGTTGGATAGACGTTAAGGGGATCTCTGTTGGTTACATCTTTTTAGCTTTACCGTTTGGCATCATTCTAGCCATTTTGTTCTATTTCGATCATTCAATTTCATCGTTAATGGCACAAGATTCCAAATTCAAATTGAAGAAACCATCAGCGTTCCATTATGATTTGTTCTTGCTAGGGATAGTCACTGGAATCTCAGGGATGCTCGGTATACCATGTCCTAATGGACTTATCCCTCAAGCCCCATTACATACAGAGTCATTAGTAGTTAGAAACAAATCAGGTGTTATCATTGGCACTGTGGAGCAAAGGGTAACCAATACGGTACAAGGGCTTATGCTTTTAGGTACAATGACAAGACCTTTACTCGTTTGTTTAGGTTTGATCCCACAATGTGTGCTTGCCGGGTTATTTTTCATCATGGGTTGTACCGGGCTTCATGGGAATGCCATTTTCAATAGAATACGATTCATTTGCAGATATGATAAAGGTGATGATCCCTTGGGCTATGTTCGCAAGAGAACATTATATTTGTTTGTGTGCTTTTCGCTGATTGGCTTCACGGCTGAGTTTGCAATCGTGAATACAAAAGGTGCTATTGGGTTCCCATTAGTGTTGTTGTTGAGTGTTATTGGTGCCATGTGGTTTCCCAAAATTTTTGATAGAGACGAGTTACAAATTTTAGATGGGCCCGTGGCACATGAAGATGCATTGAAGAATCTCTAGATAAGATGGTATCGTTGTCCCTCCATCCCCTTATATTAATCTATGTACTTCTCGTTTAAACTTTCAATATCTTCATAGAAGAAATCGTACATCCAAAAACTTGGTATCACCGTTGTTGCGTGCCATATTGCATGTGCATCTATTTGCCAATCAAGGTTAATGAAATCGAAAACTTCAAAACTCATACCGAATATGACGGATGCAATTAACAAAAGAGGTTTCAACCATAAAGATTTCCTTTGTGGATTTTCTTTGTAATGACGATAACTCAACAACACGAGTAAGCCATATTGAAGAAGAGCCACTGTGATATTAGCTTGCATGTTATAGGTGTAACTCCAATCATAGTTCAATCGCACGAAATGATAGAGATACATCAACAGACATACTCTTGTGACCCATATTCTCTTTTGTTGGTCTTTATCTAATCGAAACACGCGAATAACTAACGCATGGAATCCACTCAGCACGGTGGCACCAGCAAAGAAATAATCCAATCTTTCTGTTACTATTAGATCTCTGATATGGAATATTGTACTGAATACCCATGCGCACATCGTCACTATCGAAACCATGACAATGTTCCAGTATAAGATCTTCAAAGAGCCATTCGTTCTCTGGTAAAGAGACCAGCTCTTGCCAAGATTGAGATAATGGGGGATGAAGTTCAATATGGAGAAGAAGGCAGATGCAAACTCTTGTGTACCGAACAGTCTTTTAAAAGGCCATTTGCCATGGAATTGAACCACTTCCTCACCATGAAGCACGCGCAGACCGGTGACGATCTGCTGGCACTGATAATCACAGTTCGAAGGACAGTCCCATAGTAGCAAACTCATCGATTTCGGGACATCTTGGAATGGGATCCTCAGAAACCTGTTCTCAGCAAACGTCGGCCTCGTATGGCAAACCACGTGCTCACAAGCCTCGTTGCAATGGATGAAGTCATCGAGATTGTCGCCAGGCGAAGCAGCAGCCAGCCCGAGAAGGAAGATGGCGAACAACCGCATCCTCTCCCATTTGGATCCAGTTTCTCGCTGATGGCTGAAAGCTCTTTTGTATAAAGTGATGTATATAAACCAGTCTGAGATTTACACAGCAGATCAGCGTAATCTTGGGCACTAACTAAACTCATTATATAATGGACGCTACGCTACAATTCTTTGTAGTTCATTAGATGCTATTAGATGAGGTAAATGAGGGAGCGTTGGCATATTGGAAGTACGCCATGAGAATGGAAAGAACCCCCGCGTGTGACTGACATTATTAAACGAGTTGCTGAATGAAAGACAATTTGGATTCTGCGTTAGTGAAGTGGGAAGGACCGGAGAGAGGGTATTTGATTCGGACATGCAATGAGTGATGGCAGCACTCCATGTGGTTTTCGGTAAGGAGGCTCCCAAGGGAAGAGGGTATATGGCATTATCTCATGATTGTTTCGTTCGAGTATCATCTTCAAAGCTATACAGCTCAAAACTCGAGATACCCCTCGATGGAGTCGGTGAGTTTGTAGGGGTAGGAGAAGCAGAGAATGAGAGACCAGGTACAGCCTCAATGTCATCAGGCCGGACGTAAAGCGTTTGCTTTCTGATATTTGTACTCCATTGCGAGACGTTGAGAGAATCTTTCAACTTGTATAGAATACCAATAGCTGCAAAGAAAACTATCAGCAATATAAAGTTCCTCAAGTTATGTTCCGTGTACGTTACAAAGCGATCCTTTGCCATTTCATAATCAAAATCATACAAGTCGAACTCCTTTCTGTAGCCAAATTCATGGATTGCATGCTCTTTCAAAAGGTCTATGCCATTAGGAGGAGGGACAACCATCTTCAAGTGTCCTATGGATAATGATTGCAAGCTTTTGAGCGTAGAATAAAGGTTCAAAAGTAGGAAAAGGGGGAAAAAATGGTTTCTAAATATACAGATTTGAGAGATCTCGTAAAAAAACTTTTGTCGACTGCCCAATTGGGACAAATGGAAACAAACGTTTTGTGGTATTTTAAGAAGAACTACGCTAAAAACGAAAGGATGAAATAGGGTAAGATCAGGAAGGAGGACTCAATGGATTCAACTAATAGCCAGCTACTCACCACAGAGATAAGCCTCCCTCTACCACAATCGTGGAAGGAACTGGCCAGTATTCAGTTTAACTATAGCCTTCTATGCAAATTAAGCGACAATGACCATGTAACCAAGACAACCATAGAACTTTAAAAAAAAGCCACCCATTATCTCCTTTTTGCCGTTGCTCAAAAATCAAAAATGAGATAATGACTATAAAGAATGAAGAACACTGTAGGCAGAGCCTCCTATGGCCTTTCACACCTCGCAGTTATACCGTCTTTAAATTCGACTTCCCACAAAAGAAAAAGCGAAATGGAAATGAGAACAGCCATGCACGATGACGTAAAAAATTAACCCAAATATGGTAATACGCCCCAATTGGGAAACTCCTATATGCTTAGATGCTTATTATTTTATTTACACAACAACACTCTCTACCAATTTTTACCTTCGTCGCTAACTACTTGACCAACGAAAGGTCCTTCTTCACTTGTTCTGAAGTTTCCCTTTCAATCTCAAGCTCTTCCTCCGCTTCCTCAATCTCTTTCAATCTCTCTTCCTCATTTGCCTGTCCCTGTAATGGCTCCTCTTTACTGTCTTCAGCCTTTGCCAGTAGTTTATTCAAAGCACTGTTCTTTATGGATCGAAGTTTTTCAAAAGACCCGGTTTCAACAACACCACCTTCTTTACCTAAAACGATAACTCTTGTACTATGTTTGATAGTGCTCACTCTATGTGCAATAGAGATTGTAGTCTTTCCCTCTTTACATCTTTCATTCAACGTTGCAGCTATCGTTTTTTCAGATTTGGAGTCCAAGGCACTAGTACTTTCATCCAAGATCAATATTTGTGGATTTAATAACAAAGATCTTGCCAATGCGATTCTTTGTCTCTGGCCACCAGATAGCTGTGTACCTCGAGGACCCACTATAGTTTCCAACCCATCAGGGAACTCATTTGTGAAATTTACCACATTTGCCCTTGCCAATGCCCTTTCCAAATCACTCTTGTCATAATTTTTGATTCCATACGTGATATTTTCAAGAACTGTCCCACTGAAAAGTGCAGGTTCCTGTTGTACCACTCCAATTTGTCTTCTAAACTGTCTCAAGTTGAATTCTTGAATGTTTTTATTGTTGAGCAAGATCTCACCGGAAGTCACATCATAAAACCTTAGAAATAGTGACGTTATGGTTGATTTACCAGACCCGGACGGACCGACAATACAAACATGTTCACCTGGTTCAATTTTGAATGATAATCCTTGGAAAATTTGGATATTAGGTCTTGTGGGATAGAAAAATTCAACATTTTTGAATTCAATAGATCCTTTAAAATCTTCTAATGTCGGTTTCACACCAATGGTTGGTGGAATTGCAGGTTTCCGATCATTCAATTCAAATACCCTGGCAGCAGCACCAGCACCTTTCATCAATTCTGAATAGAAATTTGATAATCCAAACATGGAGGAGCCAGTATAAACGGCATACATCATAAAGGAACTCAGCTCACCAACGGTTAAACTCCCATTACGTATCATGGATGATCCAATTCCCAATAAGGTAATGAGTCCAATGTTTGCCAATAACCCAGTGGTACCGAAAAAAATACCAGATGCTGTTGCCTCTTTGAATCCGATATTGAAAACACTTCTCACGTTTTGGGCGTATTTGGAAACTTCAAGTCTCTCACCACCATATGCCTGTATAGTCCTTGTAGCATTCAATTGTTCCTCTGAAACTTTTGTTAAATCACCAATGGATTTTTGTAAATCTCTAGAAAGATTTCTGATTCTTTTCCCATAGATGAAAGCCATAGCACCTAGAGGTGGTGCTAAAAGCAGCATGATAGCTGTTAGTTTCCAACTTACCAACGTCATCATGGTGATACCAACGCCTCCACTAAGACAAGCTCTAATCCCATCACTTATATTCTGTGTGACCGATCTGGAAACTATTGAAGCGTCGGAGCTTAATCTTGAGATCAAATCACCAACCCTGTTGTTGTCTAAGAATGCAGCATCTTGTTCTAAACTTGCCTTTAACGTTCTAGTTCTTAATCTAGCAACCAATTTTTCACCAACGGCTCTTAATATAATAACACGACCAGTATTGGCCAATGCACCAATGACGAACACACCACCTATGGCCACAAAGAATTGGTTTATACTTAGTCCATAGATGGAAACGTCCTCTATGGATTGATGTCCAGCGTCAAGGAATTTACCAATGATCAAGGGAACGGACATCGATATCGCTGATGAAATCGTCAAGAGGCCCAATGCGAACACCATGGGTTTAGTTTCCGGTTTGGCCAATTTGAAAAGTCGTTTGATATCATTAAACCCTGATGCCTTGGAGTCATGTGGTGAAAGCTTTTCCACTATTAATGGCTTGTTACTAACTTGTGTAGAGTAGTAATGTCTAAATAACGACGTTATTTGTGAACGTGGCTTGATGGCCTTTGAAAGAGGGTTTAGCCATAGTGATCTCGTGAGTATAGAAGATCGTATAAGTAAGAATGACATGGAAATCTAATCTCTGTGGTGTAATGAGTGATTGGAAAGGTGACAATTATATTTGGGCTTTGATCTCCGAGTCTCGCATTGAATAAATAACAATCACGTGACTTCTAAATGTGCTGTGCGTATATTAATCACGTGACTTTTGTTAATTTTGATGCAATTGCGCAATTTCCCAAAGGGGAAATCCCAAGCGCAACGGTTCTACTTTATACAAGCTTGATTTTTGTAGAGCTACTTAGGAGATTATATTTCAAAGATGTATTGAGTGATATGTTGAGTGATATAAACCATGTATCCTAAAACAAACCAAAAAATCATGCTTGAACTTTTTCTTCATCTTTGATCTTTACACCTTCCATCAATGAATTCAAATTCTTAAAACTTTCATTTCTCAAAGGTGAAGTGAACCTTCCCGAGCTTCCTGACCTGACACGAGGTGTCTTTATTGCCGTGTTCAAACCGTGTCCTGTCCTTTGGATCTGATCCACTGCGTCTTGAGAAATCCCCAACGGTAAATCAGATATACTCAATGCATATTTAGGAGTGGAATCCTGTGTTGAAAAAGATGAAGACCTGGTAAATGGATGTTCAAACAGCGTAACATCATTAACACAGCTTCTTAAATCTCCAAAGCCTCCAAAATTAGCATCTGAGGAATATAATGACTTCAACTGTGTGCTGAATAAAGATGTAGAATCAAATTTCTCCTCATTACAAATAATTGACCAATTATCCATAACTAAATCCTGAGCAATTTGAAGATTTAGCACTTGCACTTTTGGTAAAGAAGGAAGACCGAAAAGTAAAGATTGAACATCTTTTTTATCTGCAATCAATCTTTTCGGTCTCCCATATAGTTTGAAACTATCAAAAATTGGCACTAATACCCTTATCAACGTTTCATATGGTTTGACACCACCATGTGATTGTGGTAAGATATATAATGGAGTTTTCGGAATATGTATCCCCTTTAAAGATTTCGTAGATGAGGTTGACTTTGTTGATAACGATGATGATATACTTGACATTGAAGTTGCTCTTTGATGTTTATAATTATCCTGAATAGGAGACAACGGTGGTGAATCACCAACAACTGAACCACCAACAACTGAACCACCAACGTTATATAATTTGACATCACCAGATAATTTGATCAGCGATGAATTGTCTATAACGTCAACATGGAAGGGGTAAACCGCATGACAATAATCGACGTTGGACACAGAGCAAATCAAATTTCTTTTAGAGACTCTTTGAGATGAATAAAATTTCATCGTCCCATTAGATTTGGATGAGCTTGGAGTAATAACGAGATAACAACGAATCCAATGAGCATTTTGAGAGAATTTGATATTCACCCATTCTTCCTTGTTATACTTCAATTCTGACATGACAACGTGTAAATCTGACAAATGTGGAGCCTTTGCAGATAATAACGACGCTGTATAATTCTCACTCAGTCTTGTGTATTCGTAGTTCGATAGATATATCGCAGAGCACCACCTTTGCAATTCTTCCAAGTTGGAGAATTTCAAATGGTAGGCAGCTTTGTTCGATGTCGATATGATCAAACATGAATCCACGGGAACCAGTTTCAAAGTGGCATCCAACAGATCCAGCGTGATCGGTTTAGAAGAGGAGAGTAAAAGGGAGTTGCCTCTTATGACGGCATCGACTGGTTGGTACGACAGATCCTGGTTTGAAGCACCATTAATCTCCACGTTGAGACGCACTTCACCCTGGATGTAGATTCTTGAAGATTGGCAGTTCAAAAGCGTCACGATAGGCGTCAGCTCTTGTGGGAACTGTGAGTCTCTTGAGAGATGGATGTATTGGTCATAGATGTTATTGTAAGGAATTGTCAGCGAGGATGCTGAAGACAGGTTTGAGATGGATGGTGATTCTTCAGAGGGGGAGCTATGTGAGGAATGTTGCGCAAGTTTGACGTCCACTGCAGTTTCTTGTTTCTTTTTGATCTTGAAGATGTCTTTGAGAGCCATGATAAGCGTAGCGAGAGACTGGAAGGAATCTATAGCGAGAGGGGGTGGGGGTTGTTCTATAACTGAGAGTTTTTTGTATATCGGCAAGTGTGGATATGTGAAATTTTGCCAATCTCGAAAAATGTTGAGAAGGATTAAAAGGTTTACTTACACTGTATTCAGAGGCTTGTTATATAAGGGAAATGGAACCATTGACGAGTCGTTCAGGGCATTACAGAGTCATCGCCGAATCGTTTGACACTGGAACGGAACCCCTTTTTGATAGTTTCACCAATGTCCTCATTCTTTAAAAGCTTCTCCACGTTCAATATATCAAACCTCGTCAATCCATGGATTTTGAACTTGTACAAGGATGTATAGATTTCATTCCCATAGTTTCCCTCCACTTTGATAATCATGGATTTGATCAAGAGCTTGCGTACGGGTTCTGGAATGGGACAGTTTTGTTCGACATCATCATTGATATCGTATTCACATTCCAAAACTTTGTGATATTTGCCCATGTGTTGAGGATACCCCTCTATGTCATCATCAGTTTGTATATAGACGGAGAATGCCTTGGGACAAGAGGTTAAAATGGCACTGTTTGAAACACGTTGATGGAGATATATCAACTCATTCATATATATCGGTTCCAAGAATTTTAACCCCAATGTGGCATTAATCTCACTAGATTTCCAGAATCCTTCATTAGGAGTTAAGATTATAAAAGGTGAAGTTGGTGTTGTTTCATCATCATCTTTTCTTGAGAACCAATTGAACCATTGTTTTGTCTTTGGTTTGAAAGTTGGTGAGGATAGATAGTTTATTATCCTAGCGCCATTGCAAGCCTGAGCGTAATTAATCTTTTGTTGTTTATCATAGCGATTTGGTATCAACTGTTGCGGAATTTGTTGTTGCAGGTTATGTGAATTTGTTAAGGTTTTGATCTCATTGATCAATTTCCTTTTATTCTCTTGGAACTGCATTGTAATTAGATGAAGGATCTCATCTTTAGTCATGAAACCAATCTTGGAATCAATGATCTCATTGATATAGTCCTGGATGAAAGTTTGATAGTTCAGTTTGAAACTTGTTGTAATGTCCTCATCTTGTAGCAATGATTTGATATAAGAATGTAAGTATTCGTTAAACTCTGGTAATAACTGAACGTTGTTATTGGAATCCAACACTATTGGGATTCTAGAAGTGTCAATTCCAATATCTAATTGAAGAGATGATAATTTTTGAATCAATTCGTTGTTTGACGATTGCAATGATTGTAATTCTTGATCAATGGTGCTGAATTTGCCCCAGATCTCATCCATTTTCAAATCCAAGTAATTTCTCAAGTCGACAAGTTTGTTCTTGTTCTTATTGTTGATATCGTTGATTTGCCATTGTAGATGTTGGATGGATTTAGAGACATCGGTCAACGGTATGATCTGATTGGGCGTCGATGGTTGGAGGAATAACAGGACAAGGACCGCAGAGCCCAGTGCTGTGATGATCCAATGCGTTCTGATCTTGTAGATGAGCCTCAAGACTGGTTTGAGTATTGATTTTATAGCTTCGTCATCAGCATCAACATCATCACCACCATCACCACCATCACCACCATCGCCACCAGCGTGCAAATCCTCAAACCATGTCTCTTTATGACTATCCTCCTCTAACTCCAGCGCGCCTTTCTTGTAAGCAGCGTATTTAGCATTGAGCTCGTCCACGTCCATTTTGGTTATAGACACAAGTAAATTTCGTGGCAAGCGCTAAAGCTGTATATATAAATACGCCAATGTCAACGAGAATCACGCTGGAGCTGGCAAAAACCACAGGCGCCGGTCTGTTTGTGGCGCAGCCCACGCTCACGCCGCTGGGCTCACACTTGGGCTCACGCTTAGGTTCACACTTAGGCTCACCGTCCAGGGTGGTGAAGATCTCGCTGCCGGCCCATTGCGACTTCAAGACAAGAACGCGGTCGCTGCTGGCTTATAAAGGGGGACGCCAGCTGGAGACAAAGCTATCGCTGGTCAACTTGCGAGAAAGAAGACCATTGCTCTACACCGAGGTGTCAGCGGACAGCGCGCTTGCCATGCTGCTGTCTGACCGTAGTGGGTTCGTCAGTCTGGCGCTGTCAGGGGACGACGACGCGTGGACGGTGGTGGACACGGATTCCATCGCTGGCTGGGTTGGCGATGTTGACTTCAAGACCGGGGTTGTTGGCGTCGAAGCCACCGCCAGCGGGCCTGCGAGCCTGCTGCTCACGGCTGACGCGCTCACCGTTCGGCTGGAGGAGGGTGAAGCCATGCTCGTGAGAGCGTCGAGTCTTGTGGCCTACACGGGTGCCCACGCTCCAGTGATCCAGCATCTACTACCCTCGAGCGGTGTGTGGAACAGAGTCAGGCTCTACTTGGGCAGCGTGGTGGGCAAGTACCTCAGACCCTTCTACGAGCTGAAAGGCCCAGCTACGCTCATCGTCCAGAAGTGAAGTTAAAGTCGTGATCTTTATGTGAAAGTCATCTTATGTGAATGCAATCTTGTGACGAATATGTAATGGAAATACATAGCCTATATCCACCCGCCAACCGTGTAGCCTACGAACGCACCGACGTAGCCACCGCCAACGATGGGCAGCGGCCAGGCTTGCCACGGTGCATCCCAGTCCAGCGGGATGACGACGGCTCCGGCCCAGCAGCCAACGGCAATGGCTGCGAGATACTTCAAGAAGGAGCCGTCGCCAAACTTGAGCAGCGCTACGACGGTCGGGTAGCACAGAAAGGACACATGAGCGCTCAGCAGCAGCGTCTCCTCCACCAGCGTCGTGAGCGGTGCTCCAAACAGCACCAGCAGCAAGTGCAACGGGACAACGGCCAGCACACAGATCACGAGACCCAGAGCAAGGATGTGGTAGTCGCCCACCAACCGCAGCCTGAGACGCCGTGTCTTGCCCTTGCGGACCTCCACCACCGCGTTGCTGAGACCAACAGCGTAGCACACCTGGCAGGGAACCAGCACGTATAGACACCGAACCAGTCCATGGCCAGCGAAAACGAGGTGGAAAAGCACCAAAAGGTGGACTGGAACCAGCTTAAAGGAGAATTGCACTAAATGACGGATTTCTTCAGCGCTGGCCACATTCTTGGAGTCTGAAAACGACACCGACTTCTTGTGAACTGGACGACTCGTTGGCATTTCAACTCATGGGAAGAAAAACAAAAGCCAGTAACTTTTTTTTTTTCAGGCCATTTGTATATACAAAACCCCACCAGAACCAGCACCAACGCCAATGGAAGTCTTTGACCAGATCATCGACCCGACGGCGGTGTCGCACTCGCTCGTTTGCCACTTCTTCCGCGCTGAGCCACAGCTCGTTGTCGTCAAGAACACGTTGCTCCAGATATTCCAATCAGACCTCACCCTCTTGAACGAGTTCAAGTTACAAGGACAGGTCCTCGGCATCGCTAAAATCAACACCAGGGACTCGCCCTTGGATAAGCTCGTCGTGCTGACAAAGTTTGCCAAACTGAGCATCGTCCACTACGACGTGGAGAGTAACACCATAGTCACAGATTCAATCCACTATTACGAATCAGAATTGCACAAAACCCATATAAACGTCATCGATGCCGCCCAGTTGAGAGTCGACCCGAACCATAGAACGGTGCTTTGTCTCCATAAAGACGTGTTGTCATTCTTGCCTCTGAACACAGACGACGATAGCGAGGATCCAGCGGTTTTCTATCCATCAATCATTATCCCATCAGTGAAGTTGGACCCGGGCATCCATGACATTATAGACGCCACGTTCCTCTACCACTATCGAGAACCCACACTGGCTATCATCTATAATGAATCGCTGACATGGGCAGCTGATTTATCAAAGCGGAAAGATACTGTTAATCTAATTGTTTTGAATTTGGATCTTCGCACTGGGGCTTCCACCGCTATAATCAACGTTGAAGGTTTACCTTATGATCTATGGAAACTTGTCGCTTTGCCCATGAACGGATTCTTGCTGATTGGTTGTAATGAGATCATACACGTGGATAACTCCGGGAATACAAAAGGTATTGGTGTCAATGAATATTATAAAGATTGTACAGATTTCAAACTATCGGATCAATCAGACTTGGATCTCAGCTTAGAGGATTGTCAAGTGGAAACTATCAATAATAATATCCTTATAGTGGACAAGTTTGGTTCGTTTTATCTTTTACAATTGGCAAAAGATGGTAAATTTATCAAGAGTTTACAAATCATTAAAATCAATCAAGATTTCCCCCTGAGAAATCCATCATGTTTAACTAATTGGAACGATCATCTTTTCATAGGAAGTCATACATCGGATTCCCTTTTGCTTAAATTCAATCAAATCATTTCCAAGGATCAATCTTTACAAGATACTCCCATGATTGATGACGAGGATGAAGATCTATACAAAGATGACAATACGGAAGCGTTTTCGTCGAATACCTCTTTGGAGTTTGAAATACTTGATACACTGATTAACAACGGTCCCATTAGTTCGTTCACTCTTGGTCGATTATCCCCTGAACCCTTAGTTCAAGGGTTATCAAACCCCAATTATGATGATGTCTCCATCATTGCTACATCAGGAGAAGGTCAACAGGGGAAATTAACTTGTTTCCACCCGACTATTCAACCTCAAATACACTCGACTTTGAAATTTCAAAACATCAACAAATGTTGGAACTTGTTGAACAAGTACCTCGTCACAACGGATTTATCCAACTTCAAAAGTGAAATTTTCTTGATCAATGACAATTTCAAGAATTTCCAATCTCTAGATTTCAAAAACAACAACATCACTGTCAATATTGATGTTTTCCCTAATTGCAAAAGGATCATACAAGTCGCATCGACAAATGTTTATCTCTTTGATTACAACTTCAAAAAACTACTACAGATAAAGACAGATTTTGAAATTCTCAATGCCAAACTCCTAGAACCATTCATCATTATCACATCCCCAAAAGGTGAAGTGAAGATCTTCGAATTGGACCCGAAGGGTAAACTTTTGAACAAGATCAAGTTACCTAAACCAATAGACGATTTGATCTTAACATTTGGAACAATATGTTATACAAATTTGCTTGGAGATGGGGCAAAAAAGTTGGTTTTTTTAGTCACCACGTTAAACAATCAAGTTCTGGCTTTCGAAAAACACCATAACGATGTCGTTTATCAACTGTCACATATCCATAAACTCACAGAGTTGAGTCAAGTGGAAATTTTCGAAAATCCTCAAGGTTTGATACCAGATCCCTTCATCAAAGAATTGGAACTGTTCTCCATGGGCGATCATCACCATAAGGAGGAAATCCTCACGATATTAACCATTGGTGGTGAAATCATCATGTATAAACTGCTGTCCCATGGTAAACTTCAAAA
The DNA here is from genome assembly GCA_003707735.2 of [Candida] freyschussii. NCBI lineage: Eukaryota > Fungi > Ascomycota > Saccharomycetes > Phaffomycetales > Wickerhamomycetaceae > [Candida] freyschussii. The sequence continues at coordinate 82,428 of PPLE02000025.1, read as the reverse complement.
ATTGGACTCCACTATCATTACAGGTGCCCCAGAGAACATGTATCCACAATCCACTATCCTAGAGAGGAAATTGATTCCTTTCACTATCAATGACATATCTTATCTCTTCGTCACGGGCAAACAACCATATGTCATTATCAAAACTCATAAATCATTACCCAAAATTTTCAAATTCACACATATGAGTCTCATTTCAATATGTGCATATGATGATAAATTCATGTCTATTGATGAATATAAGAATGCCAGAATCTGTTCCATACCTCAAGGTGAAAATTTCGATTATACAAACAACTTACCATTAGAGAAGTTCAATGTCGGGAAAACAGTGAATAACGTGGCTTTCCATGAGACTTTGAACCTTTTGATTGTATCCACGTTGACAGAGATCCCATATGATGCTAAAGATGAAGAAGGCGTCGATATTGTAGGTAGTGAACCTAAGCGCAAGGCTTTAAATTATAAAAGTTCCATCATATTGATCAGACCAACAAATTGGATCACACTCGACGAGATTGAATTCGATGATGACGTTATTGTTAATACTGTGAAAACTATGGAACTAACCATTTCATCAAGGTCCAAAAAGAAGAAAGAATTCATTGTATTCGGTACAGGAAGATATAGATTGGAGGATTTAACAGTGTTGGGCCAATTCCAAATCTATGATGTCATCTCGATTGTTCCTGACCCGGATCATCCACAAGTGGATTATAAATTGAAAGATATCGTTTCTGAAGTGGTAAAAGGCGGTGTGACTTCTCTTTGTGAAATTAGTGGGAGATTTTTGGTGTCTCAAGGCCAAAAAATCCTTATTAGAGATTTGCAACAGGATAATTCTACAGTACCCGTGGCATTTTTAGATACACCAACTTATATCTCTGATTCAAAATCTTTTGAAAATTTGGTCCTTATTGGTGATACTTTGAAAAACGTTTGGTTCTTAGGATTCGACGCTGAACCTTATAGGTTGTTGGTTCTTGGGAAATCTTTGAACGGGTTAAACGTTTCAAGTTGTGATTTCATCGTGGCTAATGGAGATTTGCATTTCCTTATTGCTGATGACGAGGGAACCCTTCATCTTGTTGCGTATGACCCCGATGATGCAAAATCACTAGGCGGTCAAAGATTGTTGAACAAAACCAGTTTCCATATCAATTCATTGACAACGACAATGAGAATGATTCCAAAGCATGAAGAGTTTAAAAATTCAACTTCATTCCAAATCTTAGGAGCAAACATTGATGGATCAATCTTTAAAGTTACTCCAATTGATGAGTTTTCATATAGAAGATTTTACATCTTGCAACAACAACTCAATGATAAACTGGGACACTATTGTGGGTTGAATCCAAAGGCCAATAGATTCCATTTCAACGATTCAGGTATAAAACCCATCATTGATTATGAATTGATCAAAAGATTTGTTTATTTGAACGTTGAGAAAAGACTTCAGTTCAGTGGGAAAGTTGGTAAAAATGCATATTTGGAGATATGGAGAGATATCATTGAGATTGAGAACGCCTTAAAGAATCTTCATGCCTCTGAATAGTTGAGCATTGACAATAAAAATCAGTATATTTGATCGAACTCTGTAGATTGCCCAATTCGGTAGTTTTTCCTTCCAAGGTTGGGGTTAATTTTTTTTTTTTTTTCCTCTCTTCTTTGACACATCGATCAAAAGACTTTATTATACCAATTGACAATGTCAGCGTCCGTCCAAAGCTCCACGGTTCTCTTGAACCGGATACTCTCTCTAAAAGAATCTTCGCCGTTGCTTTTAATCCTGGACACTCTGGCCCAATCATCTGTCTTCCTCATAAAAGAGTTCATTCATAATGTTCCAGAATCTACAAACATAATCTATGTGTCATTCGAGACGATAGATCGTCCACGATTTGCACATCAATACATCGAAGCCTATAGTTTATCTCTCAAGAGAATAATCGAAACGATTCAGGCCCATTTTGATAATTCAAAGAAAAATCTCGTGATTATCGATTCCATAAATTATGTTGCCAATGATCAACTTTCTGGATTCATCACAAGTTTAATACGACCAGATATTACAGTTCTAACCACGTTTCATACCTCGTTCCCTGAGTCTGATTCACTCCAGTATCCGAATTATCCATCAAGTTACTCCATTCTCACTTTCATTGCATCATCCATCTTGGAAATCATCCCGCAGGTTGAAGAACTCGATGAGGATCTTTCTCATTTAAGGATACCTAATGGATTGAACAGAGAAACATTTATGTTGAATTTGATAAACAGGCGGAAATCAGGTAGGTCACTATCGTACAAATTCCAGATCAACACTTTAAGTCATGAATATACTCAAATACAAGAGCAACAACAACAGGAGCAGATTAGTAATGAAACGTTATTGAAAGGTTTAACCACATTCAACTTGACAACTTCGGCAAAGCAGCAAAAGGCTAAGGAATCCGTGGAGTTGCCATATCTGGATGCTCAAAGTTTTGAACAAGGTGGTGCTATTGTTTACGAGTTTGAGAAGGAGGATGATTACGATGAAGAGGATCCATATGAAGACCCTTTTTAAATCACTAAACCTGCGGAAAGAGGTTAGACCCCATGCAAAATAGAAAAAAAAAAAAAAAAATTCAAACTCATTGTTCTCTATCACCATAATTTTGTAAGACCATCCCAATTAGATGTCCGGCGTCTCTCCCAATAACTTCTTTCACCTTTTATAATCTCATATGACGATTCATCATCATTCTTTTTTCTGAAGAAAAGCGGTTCATAAACTTGACCAGCATCATTTAACTCTTTTCTTCTATCTCTTTGCCGTTGCTCAATTTCAAGTTTGAGTTGCTCTGCAAGTTTGACGTCACCATTTTCGTACGCTTTAACATCTGGTCTCAATCTTGAGTCCGTTAGGGGAATTTTACCTTGTTCAATTGGTGTGATCTCATTCAAATTAGCTGCAAATATAGTGAAACCCCATTTAACTCCTTCATCTTTCAACAATTCTGAAGCATGGTAAATCGGGATCTGGAAATTAGGATCATTGGTTCTCTTGAGATATATTTCTGAGGTCCAATTCCCATCAGCAAAATACTCTGATTTTTTACCATCTTTATAAATAGCACTAATAGCCACTTCCTCTGAACGTGGAGTGGAGAATAACCCGCTATTGGGTTTCTTGAATTCCACAAGGGATTTTAACCCGCTTGAGCTCGTCACTGTCACTGTGTTTATAGGTTCAGTATATCTATCACCGGATATGATATTCTTTAAAAGTGTTGTAGGTTGTTGCCATTTGAAAGTCTCCCCTGTTGACTTGAAGGCAAGTGTAACACTACCGTTATTAATCAACTCGACAGATTTCCCCCAGAAGTTTTGCTCTGGGGTTAACGTGAACGATAATTCCCACTCTTTAGATTCACAATGGAAGGCAAAGATTTGTGGTTTATGGTTTATTTTTTCACCGATCATTCTAAAACCCAACTGCTCATGAACGAGTTCAAAAGTTTCTCCCAAGATAGGGTTAAATGGTTTTCTCAAGTTTCTCTCCTTTGTCCTAAAGGAGCCTAAATTGGCGATAGCAAAAGTGGCAATCTTCAACACTTTAATGTCTGTGTTGGTCTCATTTACCGCTTCTGTTAATAGATACGAATGCTCAAACATCTCGGCCATTTTTTGTAATATTGTTAAAGGCTCATTGGATGTAACGGGCATAGATATAGTGGAGAGATCTTTACCCACATTTTTTCTTAAAAATGAGAAAAGGCTAGGTGGAGTCGAGTTACACTTCTTTATATCGCACCTTCTATCAATTGGGTCCAATGGTAATGGGTAGAGGTCAGTATTGGAAGTTGTAACAGCTTGAGGAGAAATATTCACTGAAACGTCATCTTGATCTGAAAAATCATCAACAGAGTAATTGGTATCCAAAGACTCCTTCCCTGGGAGGAGGAGAACATGATCATCGATGGAGTCCTGATCCTCATTCGTATTGAACTCATCTTGAGCATCGTAGTAATCATCGCTAAACATCGATGTTTGTGGGGATAGAACTGAACTCTCAATTGGATGGAGAGAATTTATATAGTCATATAGGTCTTGTAGATCCTCCTTGGTATCCGCCAAGTCATCTGGTGCCACTTTATTCTCTAATTGATGAATACTTTTGCTTAATTTGCCCATTTTGGACCGAATTATGGACAGAATCTTATCGACATTCGCACCTGTACTTTCCACTTCACCTTCTCCTTGCTCATCAATTTTCGGAAATGGTGCACCACGGGTAATTCCAGAAGAGTGCTGATAGCCCGGAATTGAAACGTCTTTATCAACCGGTGAGTTCATATTACCTTTTGGTGACGCTGTCGTTGTCTCTTGCCGACTATTGGAGTTCAACTTGATAAAATTGAGTGCACTAATCCAATTATCCCAATCCTCTTTATTCAAAGTTTTCAAAATCCAAACTTCCATACCGGAATCTATGACAATTGTATTTTCATCTTTGAAAGCAGATACTGTTGATAGATTTATTTGCATTTCACCCCTGAACTTGAGAGCATTTTCATTCATGTAATAACTAAGCGTGTTGTATTTGAAGTTTAACACGAAGAATCTCTTTGTGAAACCTTGGAGTTTCTTCCTTTTTTTCTTAAGGAGATACCCTTGAAGATACTGTCCTTTATTTGGATGCAATTGACTCGACAAGTTCATTGAAGACGATGACGTGGACATTTTCCTGTTTGACATGGAACTCTCAACAAAGAACTTGTTGAAGAGCACTTTTTTCGAATAGTTCTTTGAGAAGGTGTTATCAAAGACAAATGCAAAGAACCCACCTTGATCAATCTTGAGCTCGCCTTTGAACAACTCGTTGCCATTGAGCATCCCATACGATTGCACTTTGACGAGTGACGAGTTCTTCAAGCGCTCCTCGAGGGAAAGAGCAGAGTTGGACCGCTTCCTGTGGAGCGAGGTCGAAGATGAGTTGTTGCTATCGCCATCAACAACGCTATATGTGGAATGATCCTTTTCAGAGGAACGATAGATGCCAAAACTGATGGAGCGCTTGATCGGCTTCAGCTGGAATATCACCGTCGCCCCGTCGGTGATGTGGATCCACTTGACCACAAACGATCTCGAGTGCACGTCAATGGTTTCCATCGATCGCGCCGCCTCTCTTTTCCGCTGTTCAGAACTTCAATGTTGATGTTTTGATTCGAGGGATGGAATTTGGGGCCGCGCGGTGTTTCTATATAACCGACACCCAAACACCACTATATATATACACACACACAGAGCTACGTGATTTCTAATTAAACCGTCCTGTACTGAAACTCGCTCTAGAATCTTGGTGTTGCCGTCCTTCTGCGTCTCTTGGGCTCCGTCTCAAGCTCAGGATTCAACATATTCTCACCGTCCAACGCGGGCCTCTCTCGAGACCCTAAATCCAGCGTTTCCATCATACTGTAGCTCATGTTTGAGTAAGAGTCGTTGCAATTGACTTTGGAGTCTGCCGATTTTAACTTGTTTGTATGGGTCCCTTTTGCCACAGCCTCACTTTTGTCCATCTGATACATCCTCTTTACATATCGTGTGATCTTGTGAGCCTGGAATTCTAGAACGTCATCATGCTCAACAAACAACTGATAATCTGATAGACCGAAACTGCAATCGTTGTACCCTGTGTCGACACCCCATGGGTCGCGTATCTCGTACTGAGCAGCAGCATCAAAAGAGTCACCACTAGAAGTTGGTACAACACCTGGATAGCACTCAGAATGCCAAATAGCAAAAGTGCCCTCTTCTGCCAAAGGGTATACTGGTACTTCCGAGAGCCAATTGTGAACTTTCTCCTTATGTGGCATATTGGCTGCATTCCTTGGATCGAAGCTCACGGGGAACTCATAGGCAATGGGTGGTGTGGTATCGACAATTGGAGTTGACCCAAGGGGAACTTGAGATTTAATGAACAAACTGGCATTTGGCGGAGGAGGGAATCCCTCATGAGACAAATAGTTTGTTTGAGGCTTGGATTGATCTAATGGATGGTATCCTGCCAAAAATGGTCTCTCATAAGGCGATGGACGCTTGGTTGGGTTCTTCTCTTTGGAGTCTGGAAACCAACAAGGGGATGCTTCTCGTATATTGTTTGCTTGTTTTGTTTCAAGAGAATGCATTTGATAGTTATGGTATTGAAGATGACGTAGTTCTTGATCGAACGAGCTGGATGTGTTCATATGTGGCATGAGATATAACGTGAACGGTAAATATGAGAAGTTTGGGAGTTGATGGAATTATGCTCCATAGAGTTCGCCACGAATCAGCGGGGAGTCTTGAGAGAGTTGATCAAATACAGGAACAATGCGTGGGCTTCAGACGATCTGAGGGTTACCTATCACTTTGGTGCGGGTCAAAGCTTTGAGTGTCCAATGAACTTATACGATCGATGTGAGATGCAAATGATGGAATTCGATTCAACAATACCCTACCAACTAAAAAAGTCACCACACCTTTCTACATCTGTGGTCTTTTCACTTTTGTGTGCACACGGTCCCCCCACCTCTCCGTCACAGCTGAACTCCGAGTGCTTTTGTGGCTGTTGGACAAAGAGCTCTCGGATTTTACAAAACCCTAAACAAAAACGTGACAAACACGGAGAGGGCAAGACATCCACATATGGCTGTAGGCCCGTATCTGTCGTCGTAATTGGCTGCAACTTTGGCCCGGATGTTGAGGACTCGCCACATATACATCGCAGTGGCATAGATTATAGTGCCAACGGTAGTTAGGAAGAACCCGACCGATGCGGCAAGCGAGACCCGGTCACCAAATGTTAGCAACGTAGTAGTTGTAGCGCTTAGGATCAACGAAATCGATAACCAGCTGAGAAACGTTCTCTCTGTGGCAAAATATACTTTTGGCTCGACTCTCACTGGAACGCAGATTTTCTTACCAGGAGGAGCTATGAAAGAAGAGTCAAATACGGTATCTGGTGATACTTTGTACTGATTCTCGTCGGTGAACCAGTATTGGAATTTAGCGGCAAGATGGTAATACCAATCAATAAGGGGATTGCCAGTGCCAGAGGTATTTGTCGAAGAATTATTAGTTCCATTCGTCACAAGAAGTGGTGCATTTTCATTGGATCCAGCAGAGTTTGGCACAGCAGATCTTTGGTTGTTAGCAATGGCACCAAACTGTGTACCAGCGAGTTCCTCTTCATCCATATATTCACCACTCGAGGTATTCGTATTGGATTGAGTGTTCCGATGAATACCGATATCATTGGGTAAGATTGGCTTCCTAATATCAACATTCATCTGCGGCAACCAAAATGGAATCAAATCTACCCGATTATTCAACAATGTGGCAACACCATGAATAAATTTGGAAAATTTAGGGACAGCCTCCACGAGATGTGAACTGATTAAATCTCTTACCCATTCCGGTGGTTCTTGCCCCAACTGGGTTTGTAATTTAACTTCCAAAACGGCATAGGGAAATCTTTCCACATCTTTTGGGTCTAATTGGTTGAAGGGCCAATCGACACCAATATCCATTCTTCTCCAGTTTCCCTTTGTTCTATCAACACCATCAAAGTTATCCTCTCTAACCATTGTAAGTTCAGTATCTAATGAGATACGCACTCTAGCATCACCAGGTAATTGAAATGCAGTTCTATTGTAAAAAGATCTAACGACAGGTCTAAGTCTTTTCTTCAAGACGGTGTATTGAACTTCTGTTGCCAAGGCCTCAAGAGCCTCAATCTCTTTCATAGATTTCTTTCCTTCTTTCCTCATTTTTTCAAAAGCTTGAGGCACGGTGTATTCACCTTTCATAAAGGCATTCACATGTCTTTCCTTCAAGGGGAATCTTGCCTTGACAGAGTTTTCACCTGTCCAATCTTCTCTATGAGTTTTTCTTTCCACGAATATCGTATTGGCGGACATACCACCATACCATCTTAGTCTATGGGCTTCTGCACCTTCATCTTTTCGTAACCTTCCATAGTATAAATCCAAATTTTCATTATCATAATAGATGGATGTAATAGCGGAGTCTTCACGTTCAAACTCCTTATTTGAGTTAAACACTAGGACCGGTAAATGTTTCAAAATGATAAGTTTCAACTCTGTGATGTTATCTGGGTGGACCCAATATTTGGTAGTTTGACGTACAAAATTCTGTTGAGAGCCACCGGCAGCAGCGTCACCTTTCACAGGGTTTCCCCTAGTTCTAACAAAATCATATAGGGTGGAAAGTTTCACAATTAAAGGATCATAATTATCTTTGAAGAAGGGTTTTGCATCGAGTCTAACTTGGAAAATTGGTTTCAAATTCCAAGAGGTTTGTTTATCGTGTTTTTTAATGATTTTCTGAAACCCAGTGTAATTCAGCCTTGTGAATTTAGCTAAATCATGAACATCAGCAATGATATCACTCAATTCTTCTTCTAAATCCTCGAAATCCTGCTCCAAAGGTGGAGTATTCGAATCTATGAGTGAAATGACTTCATGCACAGAAGTTTCAGCACTTTTAATCCTTCTTGCAATCTCACCGGATTTGACTTTCTGGAAAGTGTACACTTTATCCAATTCAGCCTCGAGACTTGTTAAGAAGCGTTCCTCAAGCTCATTTGACCACTCACCATTGTTACCTTTGAGCCCTTGTTTCAATTCATTTTTCAATTCATCATAGCTGATGTAGTAGAAGTTGTAGTCCCTGATCAGGGAGCTCTTCAAATGCTCGCCAAACTTCATTGCACCGAAAAGCCCTTAGAACTCACTGAAGAGATGAAGAAGGATTAAAGGTTTATTATAGATATGGATTTTAGGGCACGTGCTCTCTCATGTGTGGTGCGAACCAGTTTCCTTCTTGGGTCACGTGCTCACGTCCGGGTAACCGCTGAAAGAGATGAGCTGTGTTGATTTTTTGTTCTTTTACTTTTACTATTTGGTTATTGATTGCAAAGTTGGCAAGAGTAGCAGGAGATGAAAGTATGTATATATTGAATGATCATGGACTAGTCGGATTACTAACCGGTTTCAAGGTGGAAATCGAGAGGGAGAAATTGTTATCTAATTTTGAAGTATATCAACATCTCAAAGAGATTCAATCACAGAATAACTGGACCACTACCGAACAAAGAAGAAAAAGAAGTCTTAACCCTGATTTGGAACTCATAACGAGGGATGTCACCTCGTATTTAAGTAAAACACCGGCACATATACAGACGGAGTCGAACTTGACGTTATGTATAAAAGATCTTGCCAAGTATAAATTGGAAAAAATTGAGATACTACAAATAATCAATTCTGCCCCTTATTCTATGGTTCATCTCTATTCGATCGTTGAAGAATGTGATCAAAGATTCACTGAGGATGAGATTAATGAAATATTGGAGATTGTACAAAAACATTTCCCTCAAGAGGGAGAAAGCTTAGATCAAGACGTTGAAATGGAAACTTGATTATCTATTCTTGTTGTTTACGAACACCACTCACTATATCATCAACTCTCAACAAAAGACATGCACTTTCAATAGCAGTTTTGATGCTCTGTTGCTTTATAACTTCTGGTTCCCAAATACCATATTCATTCATATCGACGATTTTCCCCTTATCACCATCGATACCCCAAGTATAATCTCCCTTTGCATGTTTTGCCCTCAATTGAGACAAGATTCTGATTGGATTCCCACCAGCGTTTTGAATCAAAGTTCTTGGAATCACTTCAAATGCATCGGCAACAGCTTGATAAGGCCATTGTTGAACACCTTCTATAGTTTTTGCCTTTTCACTAAGTTTAACAGAAACTGCCATTTCTGTAGCACCACCTCCAGGGGATAAGCTTGGTTCAAAAATAACGTTTCTAGTCACAGCCATTGCATCTTGTAAATTTCTTTCAATTTCATTAAGTATATCCTTTGATGAACCTCTTAACAAAACGGTACACGCTTGTGGGTCTTTACAATTGGTTAAAAATGAAAAATATTCATCACCAATGAGTTCCACTTTGAATAATCCACATTTGGTACCGATATCAGATTCACGTAAATCTTCAATTCTGTTCACGATAGTGGCACCTGTAGCTCTTGCAATTCTGTTATTATCGGATTTTTTAGTTCTTCTTAAAGCTGTAACACCACCTTTTAGCAAATAATGTTGAGCTAAATCGGAAACACCCTTTTCAGTAATGACTAAATCAGGTTTGAAACTTAATAGAGTTTCACACATTTGTTTAACTTGTTCTTCTTCAATTTCCAAAATTCTATTCCAATCCTCCTCTTTAGTGATCTCAATGTTTGTTTGAGATTCACCCTTTTTATATTCCAATGGACAATCTAATAATATGATTCTTGGAGATTCGATATATCTTCTCATCTTTGGATGTGTAACGTCCTTATTCAACAAAACACCATCAAGAACCTCACTATCTTCAACCTCACCACCTGGGATTTTTTCAATTCTAACATATCTTTTGATATCAATCTCCTTGTGACCGGAACCATCATCGACTAAAACCGTCTTGACCGCTTTCAAAGATAATCTACACATCAAATCACTCCATTTATGAACGTATTTTGTACCGATGGATGCGGCAATCAATTTGATCATGGCCTCCTCGTTATCGATATCAATAGGTTTAGACACTTGATGAATGATCTGTAAGGCATCGCTTAAAGCTTGTTTCAAAGCTTGGATGATTATAACTGGATGAATGTTTTTTTCAATATATGGGAAAGCTTGTGCCAAGATCTCACCTGCAAGGATGATAACGGTAGTGGTTCCGTCACCAACTTCTTCGTCTTGAGTTCTACTCAATTCAATCATGGATTTAGCAGCTGGATGAGCGACATCGATCTCTCTCAATATGGCATGACCATCATTGGTCAAAACGATACCTCCCATCGGATCCAGAAGCATCTTGAGCATTGCCTTGGGACCCAAGCACGTCCTAATGATATCAGAAACCGCCTTTGCAGCGGTTATGTTTGATATTTGAGCTTGACGACCGGTTTGTCGATCTTGCGATGTGTCTTTTGGAAAAAGTTAGTTTCAAGGAGGAAGCAAAGAGAGACGTTTGCAGATCTTAACATACTCATAAACACAACGGGAGCCTGCATCTTTGTGATCCTGTTTCTTGAGTCTAGAAAGTAAAGAAGCTGGAGAATTGAAGAGAACGGCAAAACGCGTTGAAAGCGATGAAGACGAAGAAGAAAAAAAAAAAAAAAAAAACAGAAGTGATGACTAATCGCTTATGTAAGTTATTTCTTTGAATGACTAATAAATTATGTAATCTTTATATGACTAAGTGCTTATGTAATACAAGTTTATATATTCAATATTCTTCCATCTCTTCATCGATTCAACCCTCACATTTCTACACCTCCTGCGATTTCTAAAGAACTCCAAGGCAAGATGGGGATTGTAGAGAAGATCAACCAGATCAAAGAGGAGCTTGCCCGGACTCAAAAAAACAAAGCCACAGAGTACCACATCGGGCTCTTGAAGGGGAAACTGGCCAGGTATAGACAACAACTATTAGAGCCTCCACCTGGTTCATCGTCTTCTCCTGGTCAGGGATTCGAAGTCAGTAAAAGTGGTGATGCTCGTGTTGTACTTATTGGATTTCCCTCTGTTGGTAAATCATCCTTCCTTTCCAAGATCACCAAGACTAAATCTGAAGTTGCAAGCTATGCCTTTACGACATTAACATCTGTTCCTGGTGTCTTGGAATATCAAAATGCTAGAATCCAGGTTGTGGATCTACCAGGTATCATAGATGGTGCTAGTGAAGGGAAAGGTCGTGGGAGACAAGTCATAGCAACGGCTAAAACTGCCGATTTAGTATTGATGATTTTGGATGTTACCAAGGGCTCTGATCAGAGACAGATCTTGGAGAAAGAATTGGAAAGTGTTGGTATTCGATTAAACAAGGAGAAACCCAACATTTATTTCAAGCAGAAACCCTCTGGGGGTGTTAAATTCGGATACACTTCACCACCTAAGAACCTTGATGAAAAAATTGTCACTGGTATATTGAGAGATTATAAGATTCATAATGCTGATGTCCTTGTTAGAGATGAGAATGTCACTGTGGAGGATTTCATTGATGTTATAAATGATTCACATAGATCATACGTTAAATGTCTCTATGTGTATAACAAAATTGATGCTGTATCATTGGAAGAAGTTGATAGAATCGCCAGGGAGCCAAATACTATTGTGATGAGTTGTGAAATGGATCTTGGTATTCAAGACGTTGTGGAGGAGATTTGGTATCGACTTGATCTTTTAAAACTATATACCAAGAGAAGAGGAGTCCCTGTTGATTTCGAAGATCCCATGGTTGTTAGAAATCATAGTTCTATTGAAGATGTTTGTAATGGGATTCATAAAGATTTCAAAAACCATTTCAAATATGCCCTTGTATGGGGAAGTTCTACAAAGCACAATCCACAAAAATGTGGGTTAAATCATTTGGTTCATGATGAAGATGTCGTTTCTATTGTAACAAAATAAAAGCTCATTATTTCTTTATCCCACTTTTTTCCAAAAAATCTTTAGCTTCATTAATCTTAGTAGCCAAATAAGGACTACCTCCTTTATCTGGATGGTTAGCCAACATAATTCTTCTATGAACGTCTTTTAATTTTTTTTTCGAAAGTGTACTCTCTCTTAGGTTTAATATCTGAAGCGCTTCAGTTCTCGACATTTTGGCACCAAATCCACCTTTATGGAAGGCCTTCCCGTTGATCCCCGGTTGGTTTGATTTGAAGGCACCAGCGATGAAATAAGCACACATGAATGCTCCAACACCGGTGAGTATAGGATGATTTGACATTGTGTTCAAAGTTGCATCAAAGTAATGATCTAGTGTTCCCTTTGGAGGAGTTTGCTTCTGCTCCGGAGCGGCATCGAGCGTAATGTGTTGATGTTGAGGCTGTTCTCCAGGCACAGGGAGCGTAGGGATGTCGATAGTCTGTACCATGATCACGCACTGTTATTCTATTGTTCTTGAGAGGAAGAATTCTGGCGATGATTTGGGAAGGAAAAGAGGGAAAAAAGAAAAAGAGTTAAAAGAAGCCCGTAAACGTACTAATCCGGTAATTACTGTATGTGGAATACCAATATTACCCATTCAAGGAAATTATCCTAATCTGGCAGCACCATATTGTTAAAATCTTCTATATACGGAAGTCTTCCGAATTCGGAAAGGTTACACGCCCCGGGTGAAGATAAATTTTTTTATTCTTAAGCTCATCTTGTATTGATGTTCTTTCAAAACTAACCACAAACACCTTTCCTGTCACACTCATAATGAGAATCTACCAGTGTCATTTCTGCTCATCGCCTGTCTATCCGGGGCACGGTATCATGTTTGTGCGTAACGACGCCAAAGAGTTCAGATTCTGTCGTTCCAAGTGTCATAAGGCTTTCAAACAACGTCGTAACCCAAGAAAACTTAGATGGACTAAAGCTTTCAGAAAAGCAGCTGGTAAAGAACTTGCTGTGGACTCTACTCTCACATTTGCTGCTAGAAGAAATGTTCCAGTTAGATATAATAGAGATCTTGTGGCCACGACGCTCAAGGCTATGGCTAGAGTGGAGGAAATTAGACAAAAACGTGAGCGGGCATTCTACAAGAATAGAATGAAAGGTAATAAAGAAAGACAGATCGCCTTGGATAAGAAACTTGTGGAAAGTAATCCGGAACTATTAAGAATGAGAGAGGTTGAATTGGCAAAGAAACGTGCTAAGGAGGAGGCCAAATCCAAATCACAGCAAGAACAAAGTGATGAAGAAATCGACATTGAAAGTGATGAAGAGATGGAGAGTGCTAGTGAATCTGAAGAGGAACAAGTGAAACAGAAAGTGTTGTTAAAGAACAAGAAACGTACGAAACGTGCAATCCTATAAAAAAAAAAAAAGGGGTTGAATAGGTTTCTATATATGATCATACACGGTTTTTTTTTTTTTTTCACTTCATCTTTATGATGGCATCTCTAGGAAGCTTTTTAAATATAGCAACAAAGCCTCCACCGACTAATCGAGTACCAACTTTTGGACGACAAACTATCCCCTCTTGTCCAGTTTCTCTTATTAAAGAAAACCTCGTATCCCATTCTTGTAATCCCCCACCCATACCGGGCAGTAACTGTACAGTTTTGATATGAGTGAGCTTAATCTCCCCCTGGCTTTGTTTGACCGTCTTGATCACGTCGATGATCTGTGTCACTGATGGGCAAAAGATCACCAGTGGAGCATCCTGCTTCAAATTCTCAGCTATGATTTTGATATTTGGTGCCATATCTGGTAGATCCAAGAACGCACCACTTAGAAACTCTTCAACGTCCAGGTCCCTCCAAGGTTTGCTCTGTGTAGCGAGCCATTCCTCTGGCGATTCTGCCAGATGGAACTCAACGTCCTTTAGATACATTCCTCGTTTGAAATACCGTATGGTCTTTTTCCCAACGTTCAAATGCGCCTGGTTCCGATCGATGGAGTGTAAGATAGCACCACGAGCACCGTATTTGTCGTAGAAGCAATTGGCAGCGTGGATCCTGGAGCATATTGCCAGCGTTAGCGATCCATGGCCCGTGCCAGCCTCCAGTATCTGCAGTGGCGGTTCCTTCAGCGTGTTCTCCTCCGTCAACTCTGGGTAGCCAACGTGTAGATCAGCCAGCGACACGATCGAAGCAGCGTCGAGTGGGTAAATGGGCTGCGCTGCCCTCCTGGACAGGTTGATGTAGTCCTCGGTGGAGGGCTCCGTCACGATGTACGACTGCTGGAGGCTGGACTTGACGATGCTGCGGGATCTCACGCCAACGAGGTCGTCGTGCAAAAGAAAACCAGCGTGGATGCTGGTCTTACCGCCAGCCTCCAGCGGGCCTGCCAGCCAGTACTTGTCGCTGCGCACCACTGAGCGTATCAGCACCAGATCGCCCGGCCTGAACGTGGACACGAGCCTCCTGAAGAGCATTTTGCAATGTCCAACCTGGTTACGGATATCTCAGCGCTGCAAAGACATTATAAGGAGAACCACATGGTGAAAGTGCGACTTATCGGCACTGTGCTCGAATTCAACGCCATGGACGGCTTCATCCTCATCGGGTCCTTGTCCACCATCTCCAGTGCGCAAGACTCTGTCAAACTGGTCCTTGAGCCTCATCTGTCGCTCGTGGATCCGCAGCTTTGCTACGTTGGTACCGTTGTCGACGCATATGGGCTTTACAACGGCGAAACCGTTACGCTTCTCTCAATCAACGTGCTACAGGACGATCTGGACACAGACCACACACAGTTGCTACAGGAGTTGAGTGACATTAAAAATGATCCATTATGAGGCTCATCCTATCCCGTGAAGTCTGTTTGTCCAAACAGTTGTTTATATATGGCCTCGCTCGACACTTGGTTTATAAGCTCGAAGATCCTCTGCTGTTCGATATCTTGGCTCCCTGGACTGTTATAAGCAGGTGGCGTTGATAGGCTCGGATAGTTGCCAGAGTCGTACGTTTCTGTGACTGTGGGTGTTGTTGCGGTAAGTGGTATCGTTATATCGCCATTGGATCGTTTATCTCCATAATCACTAGGTGTTTTCTGATTCAACTGTTGGAAAAATTTCTCAATATCATCAACGTCAGTGGTCGTTATAGTTTTCACTTTATCCTTATCAAATTTGAGTCTGATCATCGCTAGGCTCAAAATCTCAAAAATTTCCACACATTGTGAAGCTGCATCACATGACTCAACCAATGAATTTAATACATCTATCACGACTCTGTTCAATCTTTCAAACTCATCCAGTTCGATCAATCGGTCTTGGGAGTTGTATATCGAGTAAAAAAATGACGTTCCAGCCATGAATAGGTTATGAACGGAGGCCCAGGTATAGTTCATGGTTTTGTTTCTGAACAACTCTGCATAGCAGTTGATGATTCCCCTTGAAGATTCGAAAATGATTTTCAATGTAACATTGTTCGGTTTAGGATTCTTGGGCGTGACTCCAAACAATAACAACTTGGTATGGTAATAGTTTAGTTTGAAAAATTCAAAATTGAAATCACAATTACATTTTCTTGATGTCTTCAAGGGGATCGTTTTGAACCAATGTTCCAACTGATTATCAACTTTTAGTTTCCAATCGCTCAGAGTGTTATAGAATCTTGGTAATGTGGAACTTGTAAAATACAAAACTTGTAATATTTCCGCTTGGATCCTTCTAATCTTGAAAAAATTTATCGAAATCGTCTTGTAAGTTGGTAAGGAATTGGAAATGTTTGTGAAATCATGAACTTCATTGGGATTTATCAAACAATCATCCAGTTCCACTGGGAATTTAGTAGATATACTCTCTTCCGGTATCCCAAATGGTCTTCCTAGATATACACAAATTTGACGATCCAACGAATAAGCACACCAAAACAATCGCCTTCTCAAATCTTTAACATAAGGTGAGAATTGATTGTTCAATTTCTCAGTGTGTAACCCAAGATCAACACATAGTCTTAGCGACGTGCCCAAAACATACCATACCCCTGGTGTACATGGTCTCATAATGGAATATAGTGTAAGCATCAACAACGCCTGAAGACATTCTAACCTATCCTCTGACGAATATATTGAGTCAACAAACACCATTGCCTGTTGTTTATAAGAGTTTGAAGTTTCCGGGTTTGAATGTAGAAGGTTTATGGATGACGCCACAGCAAACATTAGATTTAAGAAAAAAAGAGCCTTATGGTAATGTGGTGGTACATTCTCTGTGGTACATACACCAATTTTAGATTGACGATATTCATAGTACCATGTGTTTGCTTCAGCTATAGGTGAAGTATCAAGGTCCATTTTGGTATATTTCGATGCCAATTTCACACCTGGTGATAGATTCCCATAAACGGGTTTGAAATAGGTATTAATGAAATATTCCCTATGCATTATTGGTAATTGAGTATTTGATTGTTCGAAATAACACTTTATGAGATATTCAGCAGTGGCTTTGGAAGGTAAATTTGTCGTTATGTCATTACTAAATTGCTCCGCAGGGGCCCTAGTAGTTATCGAATTGTTTTCATTGATCGAAGTAGGATGGAACTTAACAGCGGTGAATAACAATTTGGCGAATGAAATCCCAGAAGAATCACCAATGTAGAATGAAAGACTCGATGAATTAGTCGACGGCATCGCCAACTTGAGACTCGAGCCTATAGAGTCGGATTTGGAAGTACCGTTACTCGTTACAGACACCGGTGATGTCTTTGCAATCTTGGGACTCTGCTGTGCACTCTTGTCCCGCACGTCGACGTGAGGTTCGTCTGGATCTATGCCGTGCTGTTTCAATATGCCCTCGAGGTATCCGATCCGATCTTCAAGAGAGATGATGTACGACCTCGGCACCTGACGGCCCGTGGCAGGGTCGATCCCCACGCAGGGGACCCCCTTCTTCAAGCATCGTGCACAGCTTGGGAACTGCTGGTCACACTTGGTCTTTTTCTGTCTGCACCGTTGGCATGCAGCAATGGTTCTTGATATGCCAATTATGCTGGACGAGGGTCTCGCGGGCTCTGGCGACGGCTCGGCTTCTAGCATCGCATCGCTCGCTTTCCTCTTCTTGTCCATGGTCATCTTATCTTATGGGACTCTCGTTACCGTATCGCTGGTGTCACAACATGAACTCTGATAAGAAGCTGGGCTTTTTCACCCTTTATACGAAAACACCATCAGTATTTTCCTAATCGGGCAAGTTGCTACTTTGGGGCATTTAAGTTGACAAAAACAAGTTTTTGATTACACACTAAATAAGGCTGGGACCTTCGTAGACATTTTGGTATCCTGGCTGCTGCTGTTGATACCCGTTGAGTTGTGTGGCGGTGACCTGCTGTTGTAGGCCGGCATATGCTTGTTGGTTGAACTGGTTTGTGCGCTGCTCTTGGATCGTTTGAGGGAAGACAGGCTTTGTAGGCAGGTTCTCATACCCACCAAAAGTCACCGGCACAGTGGACCCGTTAACAGATATTCTATTGGAGGTGTAATGCTTCTGGAACGGGTTTGTGCCTGTCGATTGTCTCGAAATCCCATTGAACGTATTAGGTTTTGAGAATGGATTGTTAGTAGCCTGAGGCTCACTAGGGGTTTCTGAGATTGATTGTAGAGAGGTTGGCTTGTAATCCAATGAAAAGGGATTATTACCTGTCTTTGACGCAACAAGTTTCTCTTGCTGCGGCTGTTGTTGTTGTTGTTGTTGTTGCTGTTGCTGTTGTGGTAAGAATGGATTAGTAGCCTGTACAGCAGGTGTGTATCCACCAAATCCAGCACCGGTAAAAGTAGGAACAATATTAGAAGTTGGAACTGTACTAAACCCAGTGCCAACAGGTTGTAGGGGATATTGTTGCTGTTGGTACTGCGCTTGAGGTTGAACTTGTGGCTGAAATGGCTGTTGAGCTTGGAATTGTTGCGCTTGGGGAACCTGTTGCTGTTGAGTAAATCCAGTTGGCTGTGACTGAAGGGATAGAAATGGGTTATTTGTATTCTGTGGCTGCAATTGAGTGGGTTGTTGTGTCAATTGAATCTGAACTGGTTGGAGTCCAATCTGTCCAAATTGAGAAGCCCAAGGATTAGCATCCGGTTGATGCGATACAGACTGCTGCTGTTGATGCTGCTGCTGCTGTTGTTGTTGTTGTTGCTGTATCGGTTGAAATTGAGACGCAGAATTATCTTTTGATATGGAGCCTGATTTTTTAAACTCCCGTTCTGCAAGGTATTGAGACCTATTCACTTCGAAATTCTCATCGTTCAAATAATCTTCAAGACTTTTCGCCAATGCCGTTGGTGCATGTCTTATCGTAGGAACATGAAGCTTTGTAGCATATTCCAAATGCTTGGCTATTCTAAGATAGTTGACAACATCGGTGGTGAGTTCGACAAACACTTTATATATATCCAATGCTCTTTCAGCATCGTATTTAGACATTTCAAAATAGTGCTCCAAAATATTGATAACACCTTCGTTCAAAGCTTGGAAAAGACACAAGAGATCATTTACTAACATTCGGAAACATGTGAGAACAATGTCATTGTTGATATCAGCCTCTTGAAATTTACAATTGAGCAATGCACGGATCTGTTTCTCCACGCTCTCAACTTCACGAAGTAACCCTTTATCTACAGATAGTTGTCTCAAAACTCCTCCATCCTTTTTAGACGATTGTTGTTCATCCCTGACGTAATCGACATGTGTAAACCCATATTCACGGGCCCTTACAGCCAAATACTTGCCATAACGTAGCAAACTTTTAGAATCAGTGGATTTCACTTGCTTGATATGATGCAAGTCCAGAAAATTGGGATGGGTAGAGAGATATTTCAACGTTACATCTGCTTCACCTTCTCTAATCATGATATGAAGAACCAACAATGCCTTATAAACAATCGACCACGCAGTATCATCAAGTCTCGATTGCAGCGCGGTCATTACGGATCTGAAGTCATTCTTGTTCGAAGTGGCAAGCAGTATCGGCTCGATGTACTTGGGCTTTGGTGCAGCCACCTTTTGGTTTTGATAGTTAGTGAGCTGAAAAAGGGGGGTGGGGGCGGGCTTAGTAGATGATTTATAATTACCTTGATCTTGGTGGCACCCTATTGCAGTCCCAGTTAGTATTGGCTAAAAGGCCGGGTCGTGAACGATGCGCCATACCTTGACGATCTTCTCGTATGTCGTCATTGAATCTGGGGTTTTGTTGTTGAAAGAACTGCGAAAAGAGCTTCGGGACTTTGTACTTGTTGTTTCTCGATCTCGGGAATCGGACATGGGAAACTACCCTAAAGGGGAAATTGCCTAATGAGGTAATCATTCACTATAGGGTTTCCAGTATATATATATAGAAGAGTTTTACTAAAGGCTTTCTGTATATATAGAAAAGTTCATATTCAATACTCTCTCAGGATGGCGTTGAGCTCTTCTCTTTTCTGGACATTCTCAATCTTGAAAGACGCAGCCAGTTCATCGAGTTCGGCAAAGCTCAGTTCAGCGAGGATATCGGCATATACATGTTGGAAGTACTGTGATAGAAGCATATCTCTGGAAACACGGGCCAGATAGTCCTTGATACTCCAGTTATGTGGATAAAGTGCCTTGTGATACTTCTCCGGGATAACCTCTTTGAAATGTTCCTCCAATCCATCGTATAGCTTTTTGTACTTTGGAGAGATGTCATTGCCCCATCTATCTAGCCCAACTTCCTTCTTTTTGATCAGATAATCGCCAAGGACTTTATAAAACTTGGAATTTGGATCAACGTATGTCAGCCCTTGATAACCAATATCTTTGTATAACCAAATTGACCAAGATATTGCATCCTTGTCCCCCGAAGGATCCCCCTCTTTGTACACACCCAATTGGTCTTTCAACAGGCTATATCTAGCCCTATTGATGGTTTCAACATCTTCATCACCTCTTTCCTTTGAAGCATATACTGGACCAAACTCACCATTCCACACTGGAACTTTATATTTCACCATGTACTCGATTTTCCTTTCGTATTGTTGTTTCAACTTGGTTTTTTCCTCACTAGACCCTTGATATAACTTGCCCTCTGGGTTAGGGAATCCATAGATGGAGTAATCATGGATACTATAAACACAGTTAGGAAGCGGCTCTGGGAACTGACGGAAATCCATTGCGTATGTGTTACCATCGAGAAACAAGATATGATTTGGGTCAACTTTTCTTATCTCTCTTTCCACTTTTTGATAAAATTGAACCAATTTGGAGTGATCCGAGACAGCTGGTTCATTCAAAGGGTTATAACCAGCGACCCAAGGATCATCTTTATAGTATTTTGCAATTTCAACCCAAAGGTTGATCACAGCGTCTTGAAAGATTTTGAAATCCCAAAACAACGCCTTATGAATACCTGAATCGCTATGCCAATCTTGGTTTTGGCCCCCAGGTGTTGCATGAAGATCCAGGATGGTATAAATCCCATGCTTGGAGCAAGTCTTCACTATAGCATCGAGTCTGTCAAACCCCTGTTGGTTGATCTTGAATAAATCCCCGTCATCGTCAAGGAAATGTCGGTAGTTGAATGGGATTCTCAAGCAGTTCAATTTGAGCTCCTCCTTGAAGAAAATAGCATCCTTCTCTGTCCAGAAGTACTCATAGAATTTCTCAAAGAAGAAGTCGTACTTGTCCTTGCCCATCTTCGACTTCAAAACCCTTTTATGCTCAGTTTCATGTCCGGGATACCCAGTGATGAAGTTCTCCATGTTCAAGTGTCCGCCGGTGGCAGTGCCCTTGAGGACGATGCGGTTGCCCTCACCGTCCACGATCTTCGTTCCCTGCACTCTCAGAAAGCTCATTGCCTCAAGCACAGAGAGCCTCTCTCGCCCTGGAGGTCCAGGAACAATCCGTCTATAAATAAGCGGCAAAGTTCCAGCGAGAATTGATCGGAGTTCCCGCTTTTAACATGACGTAAAGTCCGAAGTCTGATTACCCCAGATTTCAACGCTACTTTGAGACCCTCTCTACACTGCAAATCGCAGCAGAATTGTTTATCCAGCCAAGAAAACCCACCCGCGTGACTCACAGTCCACAGATTATCGGGGCACCCCGCCCACCGCTCTCTCTTTCTCGCACACACAACTTTCCAGATCCCCAGAGATCCTCAGCTATGCAGTGTTAACGCGAAAGTCTTGGGATAAGCTTCGTGTGTTCGTGACCTTCCCAAGCGTTCACACCCCTCTTCCCACTGGATATATTAAAGGGTAATTAATGGGCGTATTGAAGAATGGGCTGGCTTCTCTCGCCAAGTAAGCATGTCAAGCGACTCTAAAGATCCAATCGCAAAGGCGGATTGCGCCTCCGACCAGGCCCCGGAGAACATCAACGACTACATCCACGAGACAAGACCATGGTTCCAGATCCCTCACATCCGGCTGCTGTCGTGGCACATCTTTGTCATCACCTTGACTTCAACGAACAATGGCTTTGACGGGTCCTTACTGAACGGGCTGCAGTCTCTGGATCACTGGAAGAACTATATGGGCAACCCAACTGGCCATATCTTGGGTGCACTAACCTCTGGTACGATTTTCGGGTGTATTCTCGTCTTCTTCATCGCACCGTATTTGTCTGATAGATTTGGTAGAATCTTTGTCGTGGTGTTGGGACAGAGCATCACGCTCTTGGGTGCAATTCTACAAGGTTTATCAACAAACTATGGATTCTTCCTGGTTTCACGTCTCTTTATCGGTGCAGGCTCAGGTATCGCCACAGTTGGTGCGCCTACTTTGATCTCGGAATTGGCTTACCCTAAACATAGAGAAGTTTGTACTTTCTCATATAACATCTGTTGGTACCTTGGTGCCACGATTGCATCGATCGTGACGTATTTAACCAGAAATATGGATAGTAATTGGTGTTGGAGAATCCCTTCATATTTACAAGGGTTTTTCCCCGTCGTGCAATTGGCATTGTTATGGTTTGTTCCAGAATCTCCAAGATATCTAATTGCCAAGGGTAAAACTGATAAAGCTGAAGCGATTTTGAGAAAATACCATATTGGTGACTCTGAAGATGAAAAGGATCTAGCTTTGGTCAATTTTGAGATTAAAGAGATCGAAGCAGGTTTAGCAGCTGAAAGATTAGCTGGTGCCAATGCCAAATACTCTGATTTCTGGACAAGGAAGAGTTACCGTAAGAGAATCTTTTTGGTTATCTTCACAGCCACGATCATGCAACTATCCGGTAATGGACTTGTCTCTTACTACTTGAACAAAGTGTTGAATTCCATCGGGATCACAGACACTTCGAAGCAGCTTTTGATCAATTTATGCTTGATGATCTTCAACCTTGTCATTAGTTTTGTGTGTTGTTGTGTCTCTGGTCTTTTCAAGAGACGTACATTATTCATCACTTGTGTCCTTGGAATGTTGGTGACATACATCATATGGACTGCTCTTTCAGCTGTTAATCAAGAGCGTAATTTCTCCGATAAGTCACTGAGTAACGGTGTGCTGGCCATGATCTTCCTCTACTATATGTTTTATGACATTGGTGCCAACGGTCTTCCATTTCTCTACATCACAGAGATCTTACCATATTCTCATAGAAGTAAAGGCATCAATATCTTTCAGTTCCATATGCAGATTGTGCTGGTGTACAACAGTTTTGTTAACCCTATTGCCATGGATGCGATCGAATGGAAGTACTATATCGTTTATTGCTGTGTCTTGGCAGTGGAAAGCGTTGTTGTGATCTTATTCTATCCGGAGACGTCCGGCCGTACTTTGGAAGAAGTTGCTGAAGTGTTTGGTGATTCTATCGAGGACTTGGAGCCAAACTTTGGGACTTTTGTGGATGCTAAGCGGGCATCTCTCGAGCATATCGAGGGTGTTTGATGTGTTGTTTTTTTTAAAATCAAGTTTTTATGTGACCAAGATTGCAAGGTCTTACTATAATGTTGTTTAATTATTATATTTGTTAAATCCAAAATCTGGCTTCAAGTGTATAACATGATGAACATGTAGATGAAAAGTACTCACCATCCTCTTGATGATAACTTCTCACTCTCTAGCAATTGATCAATAGCCACACCAGACATCAATTCGCCCAAATCAGACGAGTATTCCAAAATCTTCTTAGGGTCATTATAATGAGTAACAGCGTTAACAATGTTTGTGGCTAATCTTTCAGGGTTTTTCGATTTGAAGATACCGGAACCTACAAATACACCATCACAACCCAATTGCATACACAAGGCAGCATCTGAAGGAGTAGCAATACCACCAGCGGCAAAATTGACAACTGGCAATTTACCACCATTGGCTTTCAACTGTTGTAAACTTTCCACTGAGGTGCGTTCTCTCTCTGCGAATTTCTCAAACTGGGCATATTTTTCAAAAGTAAGCACTTCTTCTATTTGTTCTTTGATCAAAGTGATATGGCTCACGGCAGATGAAATATCACCAGTCCCAGCCTCACCTTTGGATCTAATCATCGAGGCACCTTCATCGATTCTTCTCAATACTTCACCCAAGCTTTTGGCCCCACAGACAAATGGCACTTTGAAATCTTTCTTATTGATATGGTGTTTCTTATCAGCTGGGGTGAGAACCTCTGATTCATCAATGTAGTCGACGCCAATGGCCTCGAGGACTTGAGCTTCAACAAAGTGACCAATTCGGCATTTCGCCATGACTGGGATCGATACAGCATCCATGATCTCCTGGATGAGCTTCGGATCAGACATGCGGCACACTTGTCCCGAAGCTCTCATATCAGCTGGGATCCTCTCAAGAGCCATCACGGCACACGCGCCGCTTCTCTCTGCAATCTTGGCCTGTTCAACATTGACAACGTCCATAATGACTCCGCCTTTCAACATCTGTGCCAACCCTTTATTCAATTTGTGTTCGGTCATTGCGATATGGGTTTTTTGTTGTTCTCCTAATTGAGCTTGATCCATTAGTTGGAGAGGAAACCGGTCAACTCTTATATAAATATTGACTCGTTACTGGCAGCAACAACAACCGCGCGACTGAACGGATGCACCCGAGAGTCAATTCACATGAGTCATTTTGCTACTTCCCACAACTGTATACCAGTCAGCGAGGACGGATTGCCAGACCCGCATCAGACGCTGGGTGGGTTAACACGCAACTGGCGATAAGACCGTCTCGTAGTGGGCGAAAACTCTCTCTGGCGGGAACTGTCCTGAAAGTCATCAGATAACTTGCGCTATTGTTATCAGCCGTGTTGACTCCGCGCGTTGACTCGGGCTCGTATGTTCAGCCGTTCCCTTTACGCACTTTTCCCAAAGCAGACGTTCCACACTCAGTAAGAATTCTCATTTAAAGGTCTGTGATGTCCATGGCTGCGGTGCTCAGTCGTTCCCCTTAGTAGAGGTTTATCACCAATGAAAACGTACGTTGTGGGTGTCTTAGCTCTACAGGGGGCCTTCAGAGAACACTTGGAGCTTTTAGGACTCGCAACGAAAAGCTATGATACCATCAATTTCCAACTCATTGAGGTGAGAACCGCTGTTGAATTACACAAGTGTGATGCTCTTATCATTCCAGGAGGAGAGAGTACTTCAATGTCTCTCATTGCAGAAAGAACTCACATGTTGGAGCCATTGCAGCGATACATCTCCACCAAGAAGCCTATTTGGGGCACGTGTGCAGGTTTGATATTTCTAGCAAAGCAAATTGTCAACGGACGTCCTGGTCAAAAATGTCTGGGGGCTATGGATATCCAGGTTAAGAGAAACGCATTCGGAAGACAACAGGATTCGTTCGAGGCTAATTTAGATTTTTCATCTTTCATACCTGGTGTTGAATCATTTCCAGCTGTTTTCATCAGAGCCCCAGTTATTTCGAAAATATTGGCTAATTCCTATAATGAAGAGTTTTCTCCGATTGGAATGATCGAAGAGGATGATAACATTGTCTATTCCAGTTCAAGTTCACATCTTGAATCATCAGTTGATGTTCTGCACACTTTACCTAGTGGTTTGATAGTCGCAGCTAGACAAAGAAATGTCCTTGTGACCTCTTTCCATCCAGAGCTAAGTGAAGATTATAGATTTCATAAATGGTTTATTGACGAGTTCCTTATCAAGAGCTACTCGTGACCCCCCACTATACTCAGAGGTAGCTTGTTCAGTGAGATTTCAAGCTGTTTTCAACTCAATGGATACTTCAAAACGAGCTCTCAATCATATTGGCGCTCAAATTCCAACAAATGGGTTGTATTGGTCTTCAAATCTCAATATTTAGTTTAGCACATTAGTAGATCGTCGAATTAGGGATTTCGGGATTTGGTCATGTGATGCTGCACGTGATCAAATGCCGGAGCTATTAATTTAATTGATGAATTCCATCCATTGAACAGCGATTTCGGTGCATTATAGTTGTCTGGATGGTGTTTGTAGAAGCTAAAGAGGAAGATTATTGAATGGTACGATGATAATAATCAAAACTGTTTTTTCATGCGATTTAATCTTAATTTAATCTTGAGTTTTTTGGAGAAGTCAGTTTTTGAAGCTGGGCCAGCTCATTAAAAAAACTAATTATCATAACTCACTTGTTTTGAGAGATTTTGAGCTCAATTATGAAAGAATCGCTTATCTCGGTACGAATCATTAACCGCATCGAATAAAACCATCAAGACTCCCCCAGGAACGTGTTCAAATTCCAACATTTAGTTTGGCACATTTGTAGACCCGTCATTTTCGCACATCCGGGAATTAATCAGGTGACACAGCACGTGATGCCCGGAACTGCTTACGCTGCTTAACTATGGGCGGCAACCAGGTTTGTTAGCAAAATAGCCAAATCATTGAATTAAAGCACTTTCATCACATCTATAGGAAGCCATTGAAAGGGACAATGCAATGATAGTGTCATTGGACCCATAGCTACACCAGATCACAAGATATCGTGACATCTAGCTCAACTACCCCTGGAAAAAATTTGACAGCCGTTCCCTCTATTTTTTGCCCGGATCTTCAAAATGGCCTAGTGGGCCATAGAGAAGTCTGGGACTTGTGGGGTTGCTACGTATCGACTTGTTCTATATAGAGCTATCTAATGGACCGGGTTTGGGACCGGTTGGACAAATCTTGGAATTTTGGTGATGAGTTGAGATGGGCAGGTCTCAACCCAAACACCGAAATAACAAGCGTCCATGGCCTGTGGTTGGCATGGGAGTCGTGGAGAAGTGTTGTGTGGGCATTGGTTGGCATTGGTGTGCACCAGTTCAAAGTTGAGGTCCAAAAGATGTTGGCAGGACCCCGCGGTAGCCAATCTTAGATGAAACGACCAACCGCAGAGAGCATCGAGAAGACTCACAACGAACTAACCAATGCCGCACAAATGCTGTGGACACACTCGTGGAACTTCAAGTCACTCGAGCTAAACAGCAAGGTCTTTCATTGAACACCAAACCGGGGCAGCGATATGGCAACAACTTCCGACTAGCATTGAAGCCCAGGGAGTACACGATCCCAATGCTTAGAAAACGAATCCACTGGGGCAGCAGTGAACCCATCCCAGAGCTTGAGATCACGCTTGAAGTTCCACGAAGTGATCAATGGGATAATGTGGAAATGATGTGGAAATAGTTCCAAAAATGGGGAAATGCTTCGCAACAAGGAGCCGACTATAACCATGGGATCAGGGAGAGTCCTTTGTGTCCGGGCAAAAGATCCAAACTTCAACCATGATTTTATCCAGCATCTCATCGCTTGACATTGGGATATGTGAATCCCCCACATCACCATTGCTTAAACCCAAACTCAAAGGTCATCGAGATACAAGAGTTAGAGAGAAGTATATCCACTCAACGTCTGACTCACCGGAGTGCAATATGGTCTCTTTATGACAAAGTTTGGGCAGAAAGTCATCACCAAAGAGCCTTATTACAATCTGAGAAGGATGGATCATCAGTCAATGTGGATAACGGGAGCAAATGTATCTATCAGACAAAACAAGATCATCACTGGGCAGAATAACAATCTCATTGCAGTGAGCAGATGGAACGAGCAATAGCAACTGTGGGGACTCATGTCGGCCTGATCAATCAGTCCTGATATGAAAAGTGGAACATGCGAAGTGGATCAAGAAAGAAGACCCAGACTGTTTGGTATGGCCTCTAGTTATTTCAAGTCGCAGTGTGAAAAGTTCAGCAACAGTGAGAAACCACCAACTCACAAATCATAGGTTTGGAACTCAATGGCTGTCCGGGACCATCAAGAGCTTCACACTATGACCACTTGTTGAATATATCTCGCTGCTGAAGACATCTCTAACTGGACTTGTCGTCGCTCGAAGCACAACCGCAAACAATCTAAGTCTTGGGCTTTGTGATATCACCGAGAAGTGAAAACCAAAGTTCCGATTATTGAATCAGATCGATGGGAACCCCGTTGGGAGGGTTATGGAACTTCTGGTGGAGTGGATAGTTCTTTGGTGAACTATTGTAGGAAATCTTGGTGTTTGGTGTGTATGGGAAAAGAAAGGAGAGAATTCAAATTTTGGGGGATTCTTCTCAACTTTATGCATTTTCATGGTTTTGTGGTTTGTTGTGATATTGTGCTCACTAAGTGCTCTTTGTGTACATATCTACTGCATGAATGAGAACATTTAACCCTTTTGGGACAGATTACTATCACCTCATCCATGGTAGAACTGCTGTATATACTGACTCGAGGATATGCTGGATATGTTGTCCAGACAACTAGTCATGTCAAGCTAACTCGGAAACCGGGCCCACTTAAAATCTCTCTATCTACAATCTTGTAGTGATTCGCTCACACTCAAGAGTTTCAGCTACACCGATTTACATGATACGACTCTGTGGTTGTAGTACCCGTCTTTAACAGATTTATCTTAAATAGTAATGAATATTTGGCCTTAGAAATACGGCCTCATCGCTATAACACTACTTTACCAAGTTATAAGGAGTCAAAAAAGTCTAGGGGAAACTTCTACTGTGATAGTGTACTCGTGTGCCAGATCTTAGATCAGCGTCAGAGCCTTTTAGGGTATTAGGATCATCACCATTTTGACAAGATCCTTTTAGCTGAGCTCTTTCGGTTGAGATCTTGTGGAGGTTGAAAGTTCACAATAGTTTCGCGAAGAGTTGGGATGGCTAAATGGTGGACTTTAAGAGGCTTTAACACGAAATATGTCAGTGGTATGAGTCTTTAAGAATAGTCTCTATCTGTTAGTCAACGCTACTATATTATCTGCCTCTATTGAAAGGCATTTGTCCAAACGTTTTTATGATTTGGGTAGATGGATGATCCGTGCTGAACCTGACAGCTGATTTTTTTCCGAAATTTAGTTAGACAAAGAAAAGTAAAAAAAAAATCCACTCAGTTGGGGAGCCTCAGCATAACAGACAGAGTTCTGCTCCACCAGCGGGATCTAATAGAGAACAAAGATCTGTAGATCTGTAGATACTGTAACATTGCTTCCGTTAACATCTCCGAAATCATCTCGCGACACACTGGATCAGAAAATTTGTTTGGTGGCCTTGTTGTAATAAGCCAGAACCCCACGTTCGGGCAACAAGATAAGCAGTTTGTCACAAAAATCAGACTGCTAATACGATAACAGAGGTGAATGTGGGGTTCAATGTTACTGTCTTGAAGCTCAAAGCAAGCGCATAGTGGGATTAACTGATACTCCACAAACTAAGTTCTTTCACGACCTACAAGGACAAGTGTTAAATACTCTGTCAACTCTCTTTGTTTACAAAATATAAGCTCTTGGAACTACTAAACAAACTTCAAAGTCAAAGTGATAGAATAATATTATGTACAAGTTCATTCGCATCCTAAGGTGAATAACGTCATCTGAATGTTCTGTAATTGTATGACTCCACCTGTTGCTCGCGTTCTCTTTGATGATAGTAGTATAAATTCTGTCTCAGCTCGTCATCGTAGTCAAGAAAGTGAATAAATTCATCGACATCGACTCCGTCGCAGCAAATTGCCCCACACATTTCCTCTTTAGCGTTTTCGTTGCTTCTAGATTTCAAAATCGACTTCTTTGTAGGCCGGGCGACTTGATAGTCGTCACAACTAGAGAGAGAACCATGGGAGGAGCCAAAACATGATAAGCCATGTGACTTTGAATCTCTTTTTGCTGAGGGCAAAGAACAACAATGCTCAGAGTTAGAGGAGCTGGTGTAGCAATCATTGTGGAAGGGTCTCAAGCTGGCCTCTCCACTGTAGAAGATCACCTGCGAGAATGTGTCAAACTGAATCAGCTTTTTCCTCTTGTTCTTGGAATCTGAGTCGGGTAAATGTGCAAAGGCATCTTCAAAGCCGCCCGATGTGCTATCATCTCTGATTAAAACCTCTGAATCATCAGGAGAATATAGCGAATCAATTGTGACACCGTAAGACACTGCATCGGCTAAGTTGGAGATAAAAGTCACATCTCTCACAGTTGGTATTAGTGCGGCAATAGGTGGATAGCCAGAGTCGGTGTATGTCGAGTCAGAGTGAGCTAAAGGAGCATGTTAGAAATTGTAAAGAGTCAAAAAAAGTTTGTAGTAACTATACTTACCTGAAAGCAAGCCTTCATCGCATTTGGTGCAAGCGTCAGATTGGCCAGATAAAGTTTTGGAGTCGTGAGGCGAATCAAGAGCTGAAAACAGAGTCGTGGATTCAGCAACCAGGCAGATCGTCCTTTGGTACTCAGGCTCTTGTAATTGGTCGCAGACGTCCAAGGCCGGTAATATAGTGTCCTCAGAATCTTCTGCAACGTCAAAATTGTGGACCGATGAGGTCTCTGGTTCATCAGCATCTTTCATGTGGGGAAAAGGACCAAGAGAGCAGCAAGATTCCAGCGAGGTATATGAATCATCACCAGCAGTTGTGTCAAAGCAAGAATCATTGGCAAGACTCGAGTCAGGTGTAGTTTGTTGCAAGTGTTTGATCTTTCCACTTGTCACTTCATTCCCTGATAGTGCGCAAGTCGAGTGCATCAACACCTCAATGTTCATACCGCCATATTCAGTCACTTGGCAGGTCGCAACATCCAAAAAGTACTTGATAAACGATGAAAGAGCAGAAATACCGGAGACAAGGCTCTCAAATACCAGACGAGGCTGAGCTTCAACCTCTGAGCTACCAGGAACGATCTGATCTGGCATGATCTCCGATTGTTGAGTGTTGGACACCGAAGAAGCAATCTCATCTGGTGCGCATTCAGAGAGCAATGTATTTTGCTGAATCAAAGGGTCTGTGCGGTCATCAGGGAAGTAGCTCCCATCACAAACATCAAAGGATTGAGGCTTTGGCTTGAATCTCGAAAGTAATGTACGCAAAGAATGCTTTCTCGTAGAGTGTGGAGAAGAATTAAGATCTCTTCTGTGGAAGAGGCGAGCTCTTCTGGATGGTTGTGGAGTTTTGTGCTCCAATACTGGATATATGATAGTGGTCATGGCGATAGAAGAGTAGAAGCTCGTAAGTTGAGATATAATGGTAATAGAAGCTTGTGGCAAGTCAACTGATGTGAGCAAGATGGTGACTTCAATCAGAACTGTGATTATATCTGTTCCAGAAGTTGTCGTAAAAGAGAAGAGAAGAATTGAAACAATTTCGGGCGAGCTCAACTTATATGCCACAAAAATGACAAAGTAACACAAAATCTCACACCGGAAGGAGAGATCGGCAATAAACCAGAAAAGGAAGTGACTGCTCCAAAAGCTCTATCAAAGAAGAGGAATAGGTAACATCGTAAGGTGAAGGCCTCAGCACAGAAGTGTCAAGAGAGACGAGTTTGAGACGTCTATAGATGAAGCAACCCTGCCTTCAAAATTGATCCATTGACGGTAGTTACAATCACTTGGCCAACCCCATCTCACTTAAAGTAGCCCCCCTTCCCCCTCTGTAAGCAGAACAGGCATCGGTATATTGCCATGCCACCATCGACGATTGGCCAACGCTTTTCCCAAATGAGCCATAGATTTCGATCACCTCTCACCTCTGAAAAGCTCATCGTTTCCCACTCAGCGGATCACATCTTACCAGCATCCACACAACAGCTTAGCCACCAGAAATCTGAGATGAAGAGATGAAGACTGGCTGAAAGGTAGCAGTAGCTTTGGTGTTGGGATGTGTTTTTTATTTCCTGAAATTTTATACGCCAAACCGAATCCAACTGCGGGAAGACTCGAATTTGCAGAAGATTTGATCAAAAGTTTGGAACAGTGTCCCTCTTATCAGTCGGCTGTGAACCTCTGATCTCAATCTCTGCTTATATATTGCAGCCAACTTGAAAAGAATTCAACCCGATCGGTTCTGGTACTTTCATTAGCGACTACCATAGCATTACTTAATGAGCAGGATACCTCCACCGCCAGGATGGCAGCCACCGCCTCCACCGCCTCCTAATTCCAATGGGAATGGCTATGGTGGTCAAGGCCCTCCTCCGCCTCCTCCAGGACTACGTGGTGGGCTGCCTCCACCTCCTCCTCCTCCTGGAAGTGGTGCTCCTCCAGGTGCACCACCACCTCCACCTCCAACTTCATCTACAGTTTCAAGATTCAACAAGGAAGATCTCAATGTAAAGAAAAGAAAATGGCTGCAATTACAAAAGAAGCGTTACACAGAAACACGAGCCAAGGTTGGTGGCTTCGTTCATTCCCAAAAAGTTGATATGCCTCCAGAACATCTGAGAAAGATCATTAATGACCATGCTGACATGTCTTCAAGAAAATTTGCTGCTGATAAAAGATCCTATTTGGGTTCACTAAAGTTTATGCCGCATGCTGCTTTGAAACTGCTTGAGAATATGCCCCAACCTTGGGAACAGGCTAAAGAGGTAAAAGTCCTTTATCACATTACCGGTGCCATAACATTTGTAAATGAGATCCCACGGGTAATTGAACCAGTATATACCTCTCAGTGGTCTACCATGTGGATTATGATGAGAAGAGAGAAGAGAGACAGAAAACATTTCAAAAGAATGAGATTTCCACCTTTTGATGATGAAGAACCTCCACTGAACTGGTCCGAAAATCTTCAGGATATCGAACCACTGGATTCAATTCAGCTTGAATTAGATGAGGTTGATGATGAAGCTGTCATTGATTGGTTTTATGACCCACGTCCATTGGTGGAACAAGTTGGGTTTGTCAATGGTGAATCTTACAGACGCTGGAACTTAACTCTTCCAATCATGTCGAATTTGTACAAACTCTCGACACCGTTACTATCTGAAATCACTAATAAGAACTATTTTTACCTTTTTGATAAGAAATCATTTTTCACAGCGAAGGCTCTTAATAACGCTATACCCGGTGGACCAAAATTTGAACCCTTGTACAAAGATACAGAGGAGGAAGACTTCAGTGAGTTCAATTCCATTGATAGAATCATTTTCAGAATACCCATAAGGACTGAATACAAAGTTGCTTATCCACATCTCTACAATTCTCTTCCTAGATCTGTTGAAGTCTCGTGGTATGCGGACTCGATTAATTGTTATATCAGAAGAGAGGAAGAGGACCTCCCGGCGTTTTATTTTGCTTCGTTGCTGAACCCAATATCTCCAAGAAGCTTCCAAAATATAAAGACAGATACTGAAAAAGACCTATTTGGGAAGGACGGGGACGACCTCGAAGATTTCAAGCTTCCAGACATAAAACCTTTTTTGAGTGAAGAACCCTTAGAATCAGATAGAACTGCTGATGCGATTGAGCTATGGTGGGCGCCATATCCATTCAATCGTCGGTCAGGAAGAACCGTCAGAGCCCAAGACGTAGCTTTGATCAAAAGCTGGTACCTTCAACGCCCATCAAGAGACTGGCCTGTTAAGACCAGGGTCTCTTATCAAAAGCTGTTGAAGTCGTATGTTTTGAATGAGTTGCACAAAACTGCTCCTTCCAACAACAAAAAGGTACAGCTGCTAAAGAGTTTGAAGAACACAAAGTATTTCCAAACCACTACGATCGACTGGGTTGAAGCCGGACTTCAAGTTTGTCGCCAAGGACACAATATGTTGAATCTCCTGATACATAGAAAGGGACTGACCTATCTTCATCTGGATTACAACTTCAACTTAAAGCCGACGAAAACACTAACCACCAAGGAGAGAAAGAAGTCGAGATTTGGTAATGCCTTCCACCTAATGAGGGAAATCATGAAGGTTATCAAGCTGCTTGTTGATGCTCAGGTACAGTATCGTTTGGGAAATGTCGACGCATTCCAGTTGGCTGATGGTATCTACTATATTTTGAACCATTTAGGCCAGTTGACGGGTATTTACCGTTACAAGTACAAAGTGATGCACCAAATACGTGCCTGTAAGGATTTGAAACATGTTGTTTATCACAAGTTCAACTCAATTATCGGGAAAGGCCCTGGATGTGGGTTCTGGCAACCGGCTTGGAGAGTTTGGATTTTTTTCATGAGAGGCATTATCCCACTACTAGAAAGATGGTTGGGGAACCTGTTATCTCGTCAATTTGAAGGACGTTCCAATGAAGTGGCGAAAACGGTTACAAAGCAAAGAACGGACGCTTATTACGATTTGGAATTGAGAGCAGCCGTGATGAATGATATCCTGGATATGATTCCTGAAGGTATCAAACAGAATAAGGCAAAAACCATCTTACAGCATCTCACGGAAGCGTGGAGATGTTGGAAAGCTAATATTCCATGGAAGGTTCCTGGACTTCCTGAGCCAATTAGGAAGATCATTGAGCGTTATGTAAAGGCCAAAGCAGATGGCTGGGTTTCCGCCGCTCACTACAATCGTGAGCGTATAAAACGTGGTGCCACTGTCGAAAAGACTCTGGCTAGAAAGAATTTGGGTAGACTGACAAGACTGTGGATCAAAAACGAACAGGAACGTCAGCAAAACATTGAAAAGGATGGTCCAGCAATTTCACCACACGAGGCAACAACAATTTTCAAGACCATGGTCCACTGGTTTGAAAGCAGAAATTTCTCACCAATCCCCTTTCCTCCTTTGAGTTACAAGCATGATACCAAGCTGCTAGTTCTAGCATTAGAGAACTTGAAAGAGTCGTATAATGCCAAGGGAAGACTAAATGCAAGTCAGCGTGAGGAATTGGCGTTGATTGAACAAGCGTACGATAATCCACATGAATGTTTGAGTCGTATCAAAAAGTTTTTGCTAACTCAGCGCGTGTTCAAAGAGGTTGGCCTTGAAATGATGGATCAATATCATCAGTTAACGCCAGTATACGACGTGGATCCTTTGGAGAAGATCACCGATGCCTACCTGGATCAGTATCTTTGGTATGAAGGTGACAAGAGGGGTCTGTTTCCGAACTGGGTCAAGCCAAGTGATTCAGAAATTCCTCCATTATTGGTCTATAAATGGTGTCAAGGTATCAACAACCTGGATGGCGTATGGGACACATCTCAAGGGCAATGTAATGTGATGTTACAAACAACGCTTAACAAAATTGCTGAGAAGGTGGATTTCACCTTGCTAAATCGTTTATTGAGATTGATCATGGATTCGAACATTGCTGATTACATTACAGCAAAGAACAATATTAGTCTGACGTACAAAGATATGAGCCACATTAACAAATATGGTTTGATTAGGGGTTTACAATTCTCGTCCTTTGTTTTCCAATATTACGGTTTGGTTTTGGATCTGTTGATCCTAGGTCTGGAAAGGGCCAGTGAGCTCGCAGGACCAGGAAACTCCCCAAATGAGTTCCTACAGTTCAAGTCTTTGGATCAAGAGAAGGCAAGCCCGATCAGATTATATTCTCGTTATATTGATCGAATTCATATTTTCTTCAGATTCGAGGAGGATGAAGCACAAGATTTGATCCAGGCTTTCCTCTCAGAGAATCCTGATCCTAATTTCGAAAACATTATTGGATACAACAATCGTCGGTGTTGGCCTAGAGACTGTCGTATGCGTCTCATGAGACATGATGTCAATTTAGGTAGGGCTGTGTTTTGGGAAATACAGGGCCGTGTTCCAAGAGCTCTTGCCACGATTCAATGGGAGGACACATTGTCGTCTGTCTACTCTAAGGACAATCCAAATCTACTCTTTACTATGTGTGGGTTCGAAGTACGGATACTCCCTAAGTCAAGAATGGAAGAAGTAACCTCCTCAACAGAGGGTGTATGGGATTTGATAGACAATAACACCAAGCAGCGTACCGCCAAAGCTTTCCTACAAGTCACTGAGGAGGACGTTGAGAAGTTCCACAACAGGATCCGCCAAATTTTAATGTCATCTGGGTCTACGACCTTTTCTAAAATCGCTAGTAAATGGAATACAGCACTGATGTCTCTTTTCACTTACTATAGAGAAGCTGCTGTTTCCACTGAATCACTATTGGATGTCTTGGTCAAGTGTGAAACCAAAATACAAAATCGTGTTAAGTCAGGTCTGAACTCTAAGATGCCAACACGTTTCCCACCCGCAGTGTTTTATACCCCGAAAGAGCTGGGTGGTTTGGGTATGCTCAGTGCTTCTCACATTTTAATTCCCGCTTCTGATTTGACCTGGTCAAAACAAACCGAAACTGGTATCACCCATTTCCGTTCAGGAATGACACTAGCTGAAGAAAAAATGATTCCAACGATCTTTAGGTACATTACCTCATGGGAGAACGAATTTTTAGATTCTCAGAGAGTTTGGGCCGATTATGCAATCAAACGCCAAGAAGCTTTGCAACAAAACCGTCGTTTGGCTTTTGAAGAACTCGAAGGGTCCTGGGATCGAGGTATTCCTAGAATTAGCACTCTGTTCCAAAAAGATCGTCATACTTTAGCCTATGACAAGGGACATAGAATTCGTCGCGAATTCAAGCAGTACTCAATTAACCGTCACAATCCATTTTGGTGGACGAGCTCACACCACGATGGTAGGCTGTGGAACTTAAACGCTTATCGTACTGATGTGATCCAGGCATTGGGTGGAATTGAAACAATTCTGGAGCACACGTTATTTAAAGCGACAGGATTTGACTCTTGGGAAGGCTTGTTTTGGGAAAAGGCTTCTGGTTTTGAAGATTCTTTAAAGTTCAAAAAGCTAACTAATGCTCAGAGATCCGGTTTAAGTCAAATTCCGAATCGTCGGTTCACTTTATGGTGGTCCCCAACTATCAACCGTGCCAACGTTTATGTCGGTTTCTTGGTCCAGCTAGATTTGACTGGTATTTTCTTGCATGGTAAAATTCCAACGTTGAAAATTTCTTTGATTCAAATTTTCCGTGCGCATTTATGGCAAAAGATACACGAAAGTGTTGTTGTCGATTTGTATCAAGTATTGAGAGATGAGATGGATGTTCTTCAACTTGAAAATGTGCAAAAAGAGTCTATTCATCCGAGAAAGTCGTACAAGATGAATTCATCTACAGCTGACATCACTTTAGACGCTGCTTACAAACTTGGTGCCAGTGCTCCATCTCTTTTGTACGATTCAAATGATAACATGACCGCTATATCTAGTGATAAATTCTGGATTGATGTGCAGCTGCGTTATGGTGATTACGATTCTCATGATATATCACGTTATGTTCGTGCCAAGTTCCTTGACTACACAAGTGATGATCTGTACCCATCACCAACTGGTGTCCTCGTGGGCATTGATCTGGCCTATAATATGTATGATGCCTATGGGACATGGTTCCCAGGGTTCAAGCCGTTGATGCAGAGTGCTATGAAAACCATCATGAAGGCTAACCCTGCCTTGTATGTTTTACGTGAGCGTATTCGGAAAGGTCTTCAGTTGTACCAGGCCCAACCTCATCAAGCATTTTTGAATTCAAACAATTATGCAGAGTTGTTTAGCAATGAGACTCAACTTTTCATTGATGATACAAATGTTTATCGTGTCACTGTGCACAGAACCGTTGAGGGTAATTTGACTACCAAGCCAATCAATGGTGCAATTTTCATACTAGATCCGAAATCTGGACAGCTATTCTTGAAGATCATTCACACGTCAGTGTGGTCTGGTCAGAAGCGTTTGGGTCAGTTGGCCAAGTGGAAGACTGCTGAGGAAGTTGCTGCTTTGATCCGGTCGTATCCAAGCAACGAACAACCAAAACAATTGATCGTCACTAGAAGAGCAATGTTGGACCCATTGGAAGTTCATATGTTGGACTTCCCAAATATTTCAATCCGTCCATCGGAGTTGAGACTACCGTTTGCTGCTGCATTGAAGATCGACAAGCTTCATGATAGGGTTTTAAAGGCAACTGAGCCAGAAATGGTGATGTACAACTTGTATGATGATTGGACACAAACCATCTCTTCCTACACTGCATTCTCACGTTTAGTGTTGTTATTGCGTGCATTGAGTGTAAATCCAGAGCGCACAAAACTGATCTTACACTCTGACGGCTCTGTAATCACTAAAGACCACCATATTTGGCCATCATTCACGGATGACCAATGGGTGGAGGTCGAGACGCAGTTGCGTGATTTGATTTTGAACGACTATGGAAAGAAACACAATATCAACGTTGCTTCTTTAACACAAGCCGAGATCAGAGATTTGATTCTTGGTCAGGATATCAAGGCTCCATCGGCTCAGAGACAAGAGATTGCTGAAATTGAAGGCCAAAACGATGAAGCTCTCACTGGTGTGAAAGTGAAAACTAGAAATGCCCAGGGTGAGGAGATTATTGCTCATGTGTCATCGAACTATGAACAACAAGCTCTATCAACAAAGACAGAATGGCGTAAGCTGGCAATCTCTGCATCTTTACTTCACATGAGAACGAAGAACATATATGTGAACTCTGACGATCTGGTTGAAGAGAAGACGACCTATGTGATGCCCAACAATGTGCTTAAAAAGTTCATTCAGATATCCGACACTCGTTCTCAGATTGGTGGTTACGTTTTTGGTTCATCCCCTCCAGACAATGACAAGATCAAGGAGATAAAGACTATTGTTATACCGCCTCAGATGGGTAGTTTCAACCAAGTTCAAATGGCTAAGCTTTGCCAAAGTGAACTGACTGATGGGTTGGAATTGTTGGGCTGGATACATACACAGTCTCAAGAGTTTAACTACATGCCAGCAACCGATGTAACTACGCAAGCAAGACTTTTCCCTGATGGTGATACTCACTTGGCCGATTTTGCTGTGACATTGACCACAGGTTCGGTCTCCCTGAGTGTATTCTCATTAACAGATGATGGGTATAAATGGGGGAAGACCAACAAGAACATGGATATTGCACCAGAGGGTTTCAAAGTGGAGTTTGGAGAGATGGGACAAATGATTATGTCGAGCAATGTGATGGGTAACTTCCTTGTTCCAAGCACGGATATTTGGAATTACACTTTCATGGGCACGCGGTTCAATGCCGATTTGGAGTACGATTTGAAGATTGATGTTCCTTTAGAATTCTATCATGAGCTACATCGTCCAAACCATTTCATTTCGTTTAACGAGTTGGAGGCTGGTGTCAGTTTAGAGGCGGAACAAGAGGATGTATTCCAATGAGCAAATTGGGGGAAAAAAAAAACACTCTAATATTTGAAACGTTTGACTAAAGATAACTTAAAATGTAACATAGTTTTTTGGGAAGATACCTGTAGTTCCATTCAACTCTCCTTTCCACCACTCATTATTGAAATCTTGATCCAAGACTTTGATCTTATCTCCTCTTTGGAAAGACAAATCGCCAGGCTGTTCTGCAACGTAGTTGTATTTGGCAGTGCAGAATTGGTATGTTGTTATAGCTGAGCTTTGCGTTTCCGAGACTGACTCTGGTTTAAGCTTTCTTCCATTGAACCCCTGCAAGACAGCAAGCTCTAGTCCACTTTTCGTGATATCAAGATTGCTGATACGTTCGACAATATTGTCATGGGCTTTATGATAGGATTTTGTTAAATGTGTTGCGAAATTGTTAGGATTCATACGGGATTCCTTTGATCTCAATCTGAACAACAGTTCTGGAACTTCATTTAGGCTCAAAAATTGGTAGCTAACAGTGAGTTGTAGGTAGTATAAAACGGTATGAAGAGGTACAATAAGCCTTGAAATGAGCCTAAATAGTCTTGGAAATTCTGTTTTGAACTCTTCATTGATCTGCGCGTACCTCAACTTTGAGAGTTCCAAGTTTTTCTCGTATCTTAGCAAATTCTGCTGTTGCTTTAGAGTCAATGTCGTCTCATCTTTACTCTTCAACGAGGTAACGTGGTCGAGGTATCTGTTGACATCTAGCAAAGCGAACTCTCTTTCTTTGACGTTGCTTCTGATGTTTTCATGATAAGTGACACTTTTGAGACTGGGGCCTTAACATTTTCTAGGATTAAATTGAGGTCTGGTGCAATTCTCAACTTCACCTCGTTCATCTTGGATGCAAGTTTGAGAGTCATGTCGTAACAATTATGACCATCTTCTAGTATGAGACTCCCATTCGAGCCGTGTTTTGACTCCTGCTCGAAACTTGGATTCAAGACTCTGCCAAAAGCCTCAGCGGTGTTGATAGAGTGCTGGACGTAGGCACCTGTGCTCTCGGTCAAATTGATGAGCACGTCCTCCAAAGTATGAAACGCTGTCTCCATAGTGACGAAAGACTTGTATAAAAGATCAAACTGTTCATCTGCAGGCCATTTCTCACCTGGCTTGATCTTCAGCTTCAATATATGTGGGGCACGCACTATTGTTCGCTTGATGTTCACCCATTCTTTGTCATTTCTCAACTCGTGGACCATGCACTGGAATTTATCGTCAAGCTGATTGATCCGCTCCATATTCAAAGACTCCTCGATGTCCTGTGTAGCCCTATCTCAGTCTGAGCCAACCAAAACCTCCAAATGCCTTTTGTGATCATCAGGGTCTCCACCTTATTGTAACAGCTAATCGAGTTTTTGTGTCACAGCGGAATTTCCTCATTGGGCGCGATGAGATTACCCTCCCTAAACGCCCACCCGGAGATGAGAAACTGGGTACTTAGTAAGACTGAGCTAAAAGCAGCCAATCATAGGAGCTTGAAGAGCCATCACTCGTTTGCTATTTGAGAGTCTACACCCACTGGCCATCCGAGGAAAGAGGGTTTTTCGCTGGCCAAGTAGAATTTCTATTTTGCTCCAATTTCGCTGTGCGCCCGAATGCTTGCGCCACTTTCGCTGAGAATTTCCGCCAAGCCGCCTCCGCGTATAAAAACCCACGCAGATCCCGCCTCTCCAACCTCGAATTTTTATCCTGTCATTAAACACATCGATACTCTCTTCACATCAAAAATGCCTTGTTGTTCCGATCCAAAATCCACCGTTTGCACTTGCGAAAACGGATGCAAATGCGAAAACTGCCAAGCTAACTCGAAACCTGCTTGTAACTGTGCCAGCAAGTGTTCTTGTGGTTCTACGTGTCAGTGTGCCCCGGGGAACTGCACTTGTAAATGAAGATGATTTGAATTCACCGGTACTTTGACTATGTTTCCAATAATGTTTTTTTGCTTGTTTCTGCTCATTTTGCACCATCACATAGCTGTTATGTCACCAAAAGAAATATATCCAAATTCAGTATGCACTACGCGTAGATGACGTAAAGGTATCCCTGCGAAGAGCTATCACTGGGAGCAAACTCTCTGTTGGTCTTGATCAACTGTCTGTTCGTTCAGTTTCCCACTGTATCACGAGGGAACTGACACTTAGCTGTTTATCGTTGTACTACAATTAGATTTTCACGTAAACATGTGATCTTCACATCTTTATCAAATTAGTATGATGCTAACATCAACGGCAATTCTATCTAAGTGTCTAGAAGGCTTCTAATTATCCTCCTGTTGCTTCGTAGAGAGTCGAAAAATCGAGATCGCCTCCGTTCCGACGGTATACAATGGACGGAATTCCGAAAATTCTTTATATGCTTCGAGGATTATGTCGTTTGAGTACTGTAGTTGATCGGCAGCTGGGAAGAATAGTTTCAATATAATTATCGAACAGCTAGTTATACAAGTGCCCTCTCCGATAGCTAACACTGTGAGATGCGTCTGATCGGACTCAATCATTATACAAGTTTAAGTACTCTCCATAAGCGAGAAGCGATAGTGGTGTACAGGCATAGAATGAAGGTATATAAGCTCATAAAGCTACACTACGCTTATTTCTCGGAAATCCCTCACTTTTATAGATTTTCCCATACACTCATAAAGTCATATCAAGAACTTCAACCTGTGGGTTCACTTTTCTTCCCTTAGTCATCTTTGAGTACTCCAACTCGATAGCACCTCTCCACACATTCAAATCCTCTGGTTGCATCTTTAATAAATCTTCCAGAGTCTTCTTTCTCAAATTCCATGACTCAGTTTCTACAACGTTATCTCCCTTTAGTAGTCTGTTCATCACTTGCGGTAAGTCCTTTAACAAGTATTTGGAGCCATAGTCATATTCTGTCAATTTGGACAACAACGCCATTATCTCCAAATATGGAAGCCTCAAAATATGATTTGATGTCAACTTTCGTTGGATGATTTCAAAACTATGCACATAACCTATTAGATTTCTGAAGATTGGTATTGTGTCGATGGTAAGCGCAAGTGATTTGAGAATATCAACGTGTTTTTCAAACAGATAACGTGGGTTCAAAAGAGCCAAAAGGTCAACGTCCCCTTTGCTCAACTTAATGTACTTCTCGTCAATTGATTGGAAAAACGTTGGGTTAATGAATGAAATCTTGCGGAAAAGTTGATGAATAGAGTTGACTGCAAAATATTCGATATCTGGATTCTCTAACCTCATACTGTAAAGAGCCGCTATTGTCTCCAACTTCCCAGTTACTTTTTCAAAAAGCCAAGATTTATTAGGACTGGAGCTCACAACGTCCATGATTTCCGTGTAGAACTTGATCAGGTTCAAAGTGTAAAGGATGTCTCCTGTGAGGAACGTTTCGAACTGATACAACTCCTCAGGAATTTCACCTTCGGAGCAGAATGGTAATAATTCAATAACAAAATCGAATAATCTTGTCTTAATGACAGTATGTTCACTTTCCTTCATCTCCTTAAGCATACCAAGCACTTGCGTACTTAAAATCCGTCTTCTAATCAATTCTCCTCTTACGAGTTGACTTATGGCATTTTCAATCTCGTTCACCACTTTGATGCTGGTAGTCTGCGCACCGAGCATTTCAATAGCTCTAGGGACAATCTCGGTATTAGCGATGATATCAGCAGGTTTTGCCCTTCTAGCCACTCTCAGGGCCAACATTTGCAAGTTTTCATTCTCAGAGTTGAGGGCTTCAAGGATGTAATCGAATGGGAAAAGGCTCGTTATGGCTTCAAAGTCGAAATTCGAAAGCAAAGCCTCTAAGAGTTCAATCAACTTGGTGAAATCAATGGTGAGCTTCTCATTGTGAAGGGTCCTAATGATGGTGTTTAACAAAGATATGATGGCCTCTTCAGCATCAAATACCGACTTGTCCAGCGTAACCCGATCCGTCAATTCACTCAAAAGCTCTTCATCCAGCGAGTCAATGCTTCCAGAGTCCAACGAGTCCAAATGGGCCTCAACACTTTTCAGTTGGTCAAGTATCGACATGTTCTTCTTCGTGAATGTGGCAAATTTGGTCAGAGGCTATGAAAAATCAACACTTAGCAATATTTATAGATATACGCAAGTTTCCAACAAGATGCCGTCGCTACGAGAAGCAGTTGCAAATCACAGGCTCTTCACAAAGACTCGTCTCTATTCGCTCTATTCAGACTTCCGCAAGCTCAAAGAAGCCAATCCGGATGGCTACGAGGCAAATCTCATTGCGTGGAAATCCATACTAGATGACTTCTTCTCCCAGTCGCTTCTTAGACACACTTTCATTCTGGAAACCGACGGGCTGTTGGAGGAGTTGACGCTGGCAGAGTACGGGAGACCGCTGGCGCTGGACTTGGTGCTTGAAGAGTTGGTCCAG
Source organism: [Candida] freyschussii (assembly GCA_003707735.2). NCBI lineage: Eukaryota > Fungi > Ascomycota > Saccharomycetes > Phaffomycetales > Wickerhamomycetaceae > [Candida] freyschussii. The sequence goes on along the minus strand of PPLE02000025.1, from coordinate 39,040 downwards.
AATGGTGATTTGGTGCCGCTAAAGCAGTTTCTAGAGCGTGTGGATAGCATTTACGCAAAGCACTGGGTGAGACCCTTCGTGAGCTGGGCAGTGAATCGGTTCATCTGGGATACTCGCTATAAGCTTGCAGATAGGAAACGCGGGTTGAAAGCGGACAGTTTGGTGTCAAGAAAGATGCTGGAGAGATATGTTGATGAGTTATATAACAAGCTCGGGTTGAAATCAATGAGCGGACAATCAAAGTTGATATTCAGCGAAAAGGAGCTTAGAGATCACATCGACTCGCTGGACATTACTTTTGAAGGTAGAAAGACTCGTTTGACGGACATCGACTACGAGGTTTTACTCAAATACTTGGAGAGAGATGTCTCCAAGATCAAACGGAGGGATGACATTGTCAAGTTTGGACAAGACGAAATAACAGAAGAGGATATTGGCATAGTTCGACTTAAGACCACTATTAGATCCTTAGAGGATAAGAATGAAGAACTGCAGCAAAAGATTGACACTATTAATATCAAGCTCAAAGAGTCGCTCAAAGCAACTAATAAACAACATTCGCTAAATCTTTTACGCTCAAAGAAAATTGCTGAGAGTTCTTTGAACAAACAGTTGGCATCTTTAAACCAGCTGGAGTCAGTACTATATAAAGTTGATGAAGCCTCAACAAACTTGCAATTACTTAGTGCACTGGACAAAGGTACGGCCTTATTGAAAAGTCTAAACTCCCAAATGGGCGGTGTGGAAAGAGTTGAGAGATTGATGGATGAGCTAGAGGAGGAGAAATACCAGGTAGATGAGGTCAATGAAGAGTTTTCAAGACTTGATAAGGTGAACGATGACGAGGTGGAGGAAGAGTTTGAGAAAATGTTACAAGAAGAAGTTGGCAAGAAGAAGCTCCATGAAGACAGCACAGAGAATGTCGCTAAAAAGCTCAGCGAGTTAAAGATCATCAAAGACGAGAAGCCATTGCAGAAGGAGAAGGAAGAACTACAAGCTGATCAGATTCCAAATTAGCCCAGAGTCGTTAGTCATAATTCAAAGCACTTTTTCTTCCAATGATTTTGCAAAACCGACAGCTAAAGTACACCCCATTATCATTTCCCAGTTACCAGCTGTGCTTAAGGTTTGCCGGTCATCGAACAGAGTGATCCATCCAAGTTTGTGACTGCTTGGAGAATCATCTGGGGGATCTTTTTGGAAGACTCCATCTCCAGGCGAGTAATAAACCTCACCCCCATCATCAAAGGCAGATAACTCGTTATTATTTGCAGCTTCAACGAGATAGCTGCTTGTAGAGGACTGCATGTGGCTGTTGAACTTCTTGATAAGTTTTTTTTTAGCCCTATCTTCGTTTGGCCTAAAACAGGCGAGAATCTTATCACTCTTAGCCTTTGAGTCATGAAAGTAGATATACCTTTTATTTTTCAACTTTGTAGTGGATTTGAACTGCGGAATAGATCCAACGTACCAGCTCCCTTCTCCCTTGCTGATATGGAAACGGATCGGTTTCACAGATGTATGCTCATAATACTTGTGTTTCAACTCGGAAATCTCAACCTCTTTGGCAGTCAAGCGCTGAGTAGAAACTTGCCCAACAGGCACGATGTTACCTTCGCTATCCTCATGGAATTTGCTCAAGCCTTCAACAACGAGATTGCCTCCATGGTCCAAAGGTTGTCTAGTAACAGTCAGGAAAACCTTCTCCTCAACTTGATCTCTCAATGTTATTTTGAATCCACTCATACCTGAAGTATCAATAGTTTTAGTCTTGGGGTTGGTTGGATAGCTCACTTGGGCGTGGAACCCAGGTGCATTTCGACAATACAAATGCTTTGAGTCTGGATTTGTTGTAAGATAAAGGTCGTTGCCCAAAACCAGAATATGATATTTCCAAAAGGCTTGTGATAACGTTGACGACTGGGACGACGAATACCCTGGGTGTGAGCTTCTTTTCGGGCGAGACTTCCGCAGACTAGTATTGGAACGAATTTCGCCAGTCGATCCAATGGAATGCCTAGTGGAGGAACGTGATTGAGTTCTTGTGTTCTGTGTAGACGATGTAGTCAGACTGAATGGTATATCGGAAACTTCGCTACGCTGGCTGCCGGAACGGGAGACTTCAATTTCTTCATTCCGGGCCAATGGTTGAAGGTTTGGATTAGCACTGCGAAGAGCATCTATGGGTGATTGGAGTTCCTCGTCTGATGAGTCCTCGATTTGCGGTGACGGTGCTGATGGCTCATTGGATTGTGTCAAGCTAAGGTCGGGAAGCGATTTCTTGAGCCTATAACGAGGGACAGCGATGGGTGAAGGTGCTTTCCTAGTAGGGAACTTGTTCTCAGGCGCGAGCGTCATCTCCCGCAAGCCATAAGCGGTTCTTCTCGCACAGTTAACTGTCAAGCTAAATGAATTGAATGAGGTTTCGAGAGACACTGCGTATAACGGTTACATCCTAGATTACCGAAATAGGAAATTACAGAGTAAAACTTTAACCATAGCCAACCAGCTTGGGAAATCAAAACAAACACGCACGTCAAAACACTTGTTTTCCTTTACAATGTGGAAAAGGCATCCATGACTTGTGATGTCCTTCAATTTCAGATTATCACAGCTTGACCCGTTGCCTAAGATCAAAGGGGCCCAGTTGGGAAACACGATAGGACAAGGATCGTTCGCTATGTAAGTCTACATATAAAGTTGAATCAAGCCAGATCTAACCTCGTTTTGCAGCGTTAAGGTTGCCACCACTAAGAGCGCTGTCTTCGCTATAAAATTCATCCATAGGAAAATCTGTCATCGACATGGTCTCTCTGATGATGAGGTGGGACGTGAAGTGCTGCTTCACAAGACGTGTTCAGGCCATCCCAATGTGATCAAACTTATCAATTTTGGTGCCGACTCCATTTGGCTCTATATTGCAATGGAGTTAGCTACAGGTGGTGACCTATTCGATAAGATAGAGCCAGATATAGGTGTGGATGAGGAAGTTTCCCATTTTTACTTCAAGCAAATGATCAATGCTATAGATTTTTGTCACTCCAAAGGTGTTGCACATAGAGATATAAAACCCGAGAATATCCTCTTAGACTCACAGGGGAATTTGAAAATAGCTGATTTTGGCTTAGCTGCAGTGTTCAAGAGGAAAGATGGAACGAAGAGGTTGTGCTTCACGCCATGCGGCTCACCTCCTTACATGGCTCCGGAAATTGCATCCTCCAATGGTTACGATCCAGAGCTAGCCGATATATGGTCATGTGGAGCGGTACTGTTTGTGTTGTTAACAGGAGAGACACCATGGGAGGAACCAACTCTGAGGGATCCAGACTTCAAGAGGTTTGCTGATAATGATGGAAAAGTTCTGACAAGTCCTTGGAACAAATTACCACCAATAATTCTATCATTACTGAGAATGATCATGAGACCCTCAGTACAGAAAAGATGTACCATGGATCAGATCCGCAATCACGTATGGGTAAACAGAGAAAATAAACTCTCCACTGGGGATGGGCTGTGCAAAGATCCTGCTCTCTTAACAACAAAGCTATTGGAAAAACTACACATTGGACTCACCGATGATAATTTTGCTGAAAGTTCCAACGAAACCTACAAATATGGCTCCGTTCAGGACAATTTTACCGCATCGCAACCAGTGGCTGATATTGCCGCGATGGTCAATGATGAAGAGGATGTATTTAACAACATTCCAGCTACACAACAAGAGTTTACTTCGCATAACAGAGCTGCGCTCGATGCTAACTTTCTATCGGAAAAAGAGAGCATTTTCCAAGTCATTTCCAAAGACCCAGCCATATTGCAGTTTTCAAAAGACAAAACCAAGCGTTTCGGGCCTTCAATGCTAAATGTTACTTTTGCCGAAAGGTTGACGAGATTCTTTTCAGTGCTGCCTATAGAGACGTTAGTGTCGATTTTGTTGTCATCACTCAACAGAATAGGTGTTTCAACTTCCGGATTCGACCAGAGTTGCATATCGGAAGCGGCCTTGAGTAGGAATGCCGTGCAAATCAGCGTTGTCACCATTGACAGAAGGAAACTATATCTCAGAGGTAGTATCAAAATCTCAAAAGTTGACAATCTCAAGTTGAAAGTGGTGGAATTTGTAAAGACTAAAGGTGACCCGTTAGAGTGGAGACGGTTTTTCAAGCGGATAACCGTCCTTAGCAGAGAAGCCGTTTATATTGAAGATGAATTTTAATAAAGATCAAAAGTGCATCACATAGCTATATGCATCCCGATATAGTAATTGTCCGCTTAGGGTAATTCTGTCAAATTCCAAAAATCCCAGCTAGCGGCAATACATTTACGACTTGCACTGAACATCTCCTGAGAGAATTTCCTTTACCAACGACATTTTGTTGACATCTCTTGTATAAATTAGTCAGGGATGGTGGATCTCAGTAACGTCTTCATAACGTCCGTCAATACGGCCGTGAGCTCATCCGTCACTCAAGGAAAGCCACTAATCGTTTATATCTCCTCTGCCCCAGACGATCATGAATGGATAGACAAGCTTATATCTCAGGAGTTACTGGACCTGTTGAAGGAGAGAGCCATTGCGTTACAACTTGTCAAGGGCTCACAAGAGTGTCAAATGTTTGAGCAGATCTTCCCAAACGTTGTCGTTCCAAGCGTATTTTGCATCCGTGTTGCCGCTGTGCTCGACGTTATACACGGTGATATTGACATGGAGACTTTCAACCAACGAATCACAAGGGCATTGAATTCTCTACCGGAACAGGCGCCTCCACTTGCCGCTGACCACTCTAGAGCTGCTTCTCAGACCTCATCAGCGTCGCAAGCCAGCTCCACACCACCATTACACGCTGCCTCAACCGTATCATCAGAACCGTCTCCAGCATCCTCCAGTCAAGGAGGTTCAAAGCGTGACTACAGGTCTTTGAAAGAACAAGCTGCAGAAATGGCTGCCAAGAAATATAAGGAGGAACAATTGCGAACGAAGCAAGCTGAAAGAGAAGAAAGGGAAAGGATCAGAAGGTTATTGAAAGCTGACGAGGAAGAAAGAAAAAGTAGGATGAAAGAGGAGAAGGAGAGACAAAGAAGACTTTCAGGTGGTGGTGCAAGTCCTGAAAGGGAGGAAAGTATCGATGCCAACGTTGCAGAGTTACGGGACAACATACATCACAAAGGAAGGGATACAAGATGTGCTCTTTCGATCAGATTATTGAATGGCCATGCTCTTCAACATGAGTTTCTGGCTTCGGATACATTAAACGATGTAAGAGAGTGGCTGGATCAAAATAGGACCGATGGCGATACGCCTTATTGCTTTCACAGAACTATCCCAAGAGTCACTTTTGGCGTCACGGACGAGGAGAAGACACTGGAAAGCTTAGAGCTCACACCAAGATCTGCTCTGATACTGAAACCCTTCCCGGCATACTCGAATGCGTACAATAAATCAAATGTTTCATCAACTGGATTTTTTTCCAGAATTCTGGGTGGACTATCATCATTATGGGGTGGTGGTGGTGGTGGTGGTGGAAACCGAACGCAATTCGAGGGAAGCTTGGCTACTGGCTCCTCCACTGAACCTTTCAGGGATGACCATGTTAACTCAACTTCTCAGCAGTCTTCGCTTTATTCATCACCAATTCATTCACCAGCCTCTGAAGGAATTGCTCTTGACCTTTCGCACCCATCCTCACTTAGCCTGAACATCAACATTGACGATCAACGTATTCAAAGACCTCCTGCTTCACAGCTTGATACCCAGCCCGTTACAAGAGTGAACTCGCCAGCGATATCACTCTCAAGAATGAACTCCAACATCAGAACGCTTAACAATAATCATAACGACGACCGTTTAACATATAACGGTAATCAGATTAACTTGAGAGATGACTCGGAAACCTAATACACTTCAGAATGTGTCCTTGTTGGTTATCGATGTAAGAGTGTAGAAAAGAAAAAAAGCTATATATACAGACCCGATAATTTTTGTACTTCCCAAAAGGGAAATCAACAATGCCAATCTGGAATGGTAGCGCCACGCAAAAATGAACACCAAGAAATATCAAAACAGGTCAAAATATCAAAAAATCACTACGTCACTTTAACGCGATTCTCATTATCACTTCCACTAGGGTCCCGGTTTCGCTAACGAATCGAGTGCTCTTCTAAAAGAACGGGACATGGCAGCAAATACTGAGACGGGATCTAGAGTGACATCTACGTCCACAATGAGCAGTCAACCCTCCTCAGTGACAGCAGCAGCAGACGCGGGCAGTTCGCATTCACAGGCGAGCCACGAGAAGATCATTCCAGCTTCATCACCTGCGCTATTAGACGAGGACAGGATTGTCAAACTGTTGAATTCTGATTATGCAATTGAGGCCCTATTAGCAAGATTGAAGAAAAGTATAAACACTTGTGATGAGTTTTCTAAATACGTGAGAAAAAAGGCCATCCTCGAGCAAGATCATGAGGAACATTTGAAAAAAATCACCAGATCGACGCAAGAACTTTTGAAAACTTCACCTAATTTGAAAGCGGACTCGTTTGTACAAAATTTGGACAAAGTAATCAAGATTGAGGAGAGAATTGCATCTCAGACCTCAGCTTACAGTAAGCAGTTGTTTACAATGCATGATGAGTTGAGCTCAATGGCATCCACTTTTACCAGGCAGAGAAAGAGCATAAAGGAAAGCTTTAAGAGGAAGGAGAAAGAAGTGGTGGACTCAATCCTTTCAGCTGAGAAGGCCAAGGCCAAATATGACCAGCTTTGTGTTGAGCTAGAAAGATTAAGAACGACTGACCCTTCAAAGAAAACTTTTACTTTAAAGGGTTCCAAGACGACTAGTGAACAAGAGGAAATTTTGCACAGAAAGATTGAAGCTGCTGATGCTGAGTATAGACAAAAAGTTTCCACCTCTACTGGACTTAGAAACGTGTTTTTAAACACATTCAGGCCCAACACTGCCAAGAAGCTGAAGGAATTAATCATTGAAATCGACATTGCGATGAGCGTTCAGTTACAAAGATATGCCACGAACTACGAGGATGTGATACTACAAACAGCACTTAGTGTCAATCCGATGAAAGGTTCCAATATGCAACCCATGAAAGCCATTGCGTCAGCAATTGACAACGAGCGTGACTTATACCAATATCTTTTAAAAAGTGTAAATACCTCCACTTCAAATAAGCAGCTAATACCAGTTGAATACAGACAACATCCTTCAATGGCGCCAAGCGGTTCTGTCGGGTCTTTGAAACCGAAAAATTTGAACACGGGTTTCACAAACAAACGAGACATTTCGAACCCAAGCGAGATGCCGACCCCCTTTGCCAACTCAGTATCCTCAGGGCCTTCGCCATACTCCTCAACACCAGCCAATTCTTCTGTTAAGCCAACCGATATGTTATCGGTTGGGTCACCATATACAGAACAGAGTTCAATAATGACAGGTCCCAGACCTCAGTCTGTGATAAACAATGACAATGTTCCTCTTCCACCAGGAACGCAATCAGGGTTTAAGACGTTTGGTACGCCGATTAACGAGCTGATTGAGTTTGAAGGAGAAATGGTGCCCTCCATAGTTCGCCAGTGCATCTACGTGGTTGATAAATACGGATTGGAACTTGAAGGGATTTATAGAACGAGTGGTAATAGTGCTACTGTGACTTCACTGAAAGAGATGATTGACAAGGATCCAAGCAACATCAAATTGATTTTACCTAATCCGAACTCCATTACAGATAGTGACATATATGCCGTTGCCTCCTTGCTTAAAAACTATTTCAGTTCATTGCCTGAGGCACTTTTGACCAACGAGGCTGCCCCATTGTTTTTAGAGTATTCTAAGATCCCAGAACCAGATGTGAGGCTAAAGCGGATTCATCAGGTTGTTTACGATCTCCCTGACGCGTCATACTGGACTCTGAGAAGTGTGATTTTCCATTTGGCAAAGGTGGCATCGAAGCAGGACATCAATTTGATGAGCCAGAGGAATTTGGGGATCATCTGGGGTCCGACTTTGTTCCCTAAGAGCGACTTTAATGCCAGCGATATGAGTTACCAAGGAAAACTCATTGAGGAGTTAATCATACATGCCAATGATATTTTCGAAGCCGAGTGATATATAGACGTGTGAAGAATGATATTAAGAGACTTTTTCGGTAACATTCAGAGTAAAACAGTGACGCTATGGTATATACTTGTAACCCTCTGCACCATTGAATCTTGCGATATACTCGAGACTTAACAAGGTCTCAATGTTTCGCTTGATATCATTTTGATCCACCATGATTTCTTCCAAGACCCTATTGACTAAAGACGCGTGCGTGCATTCCTTGACCTCTTTCAAATGGCGGACAATAAGCGCCTTCACAGCATCATCCTGATCAAATTTTGGCTCCTCTATATCGCCTTCCACCTCTTCACCATTTTTCAACTTCATTTGAATCTGTTTGATCTTGATGGATTTCCTTTTGTCTTGAAAATCTCGATTCATGAAATAAGAACCAGATTCATCTTTTTTCAAGATTTTGTACTTCCCTTGAGTCAAAGAGTATAGAATACCCGTCAAAGTCTTTGAATCCATACCGGTGCGCTCTTTGATGTCTGTGTATGAGAGTCTATCGGCATCGTTGAACAATAGCAACACAATACCTTGTAGTGTGTTCACGTGAAGTTCTTTGTCACCTGAAGGGAAATGTGCATCTATTGTCATGAAGCTTAGCCCAAAGCACCACTGGAGCCTATGACGTTCATTTTCAGATAGATAGTGGGCCTCCACTGATGAAAGGATATCGGTAAGATCATTTGGAAGATGTGCTTTCGCCTTATGTTGTGGCCAGGCTTGAGAGTTGAGAATGAGAGTATCCAATTTGAAAGGTGTGTTCAGAGAGTACTTTAGCGATGAAGTTTCGTTCCGAGATATATCATCTAGCATGATGAGTAAAGGTTGTACTAATTCCCCATCGATTTGCTTCCCTATGAGAGTGATCAACTGTCTCTCTAGAGAATGATCCCTTGAAGTTTGTTGTATGAGACGCCTTGAGAGATCACGTTGGTAGAGTTTCAAGAATTGCTCTTTTGATTTGATCGATTTGAAGATTAGACAAATGTCTTCAAGGGTTTCAAAATCATCTTTTCCAGAAGCTGGGTATGAATTTTTCAAAAAAGAATCAATATATCTTAACAATTTCTCATTAATACCATAATCCCCTGAATCATTAAGGGCAGATTGGAATGATTCTCTTAGCTTGAATTCAAGATCAGAGTTGTTATCGAGAAAATTATCAACAAGTAGTTTCAAATTTTTTTTCGCCTTGACTAGCTTTTCAATGATGTTGGCACCTTCGGTACCAATCAAATATGTAACGTAATCTTTGACGTATGTGCTCCAAATGGATGCGAATATGGTAAAATATTTGCCTCTTGTATCTTTGGGGCTCTTTTCGATGAATTTATAAAGTTGCATTAAAGATTCGTACTTCTTATAACGGAACAATGGCATAATGACAAGGTCAGCCTTGGAGTCAATAGATGAGAAAATGAGCGTTTGTATAACGATCTTTTTCATTTTATTCGAGAAATGATGGTCTCGTTGACACTTCAACCAGAATTTACTCTCTTGTAAGATTGCTTTGAAGAAGGATTCAAACATGTCCTGTGGTGGAACATTGCTCAGGATTCGTTGTTGAGTAATGATGTAGAATTCCTCAGTAGCCGTGGATAAACGCTCCACCAACTGTGTCCTATCAAACACCTCATAGAATCTAGGCCAAAGACCCTCCAAAAGTTTGTAATCATCTTGATCGTGACTAGTTCTATAGTTGTTCAACAGAATCACAAAATTCTGTAATAGCTTATCCGATATCCCAGCATTAGACAAGTCTTGGCTCAGTACGAGCATCCCATACTCTATGACACATTTCTTTGTGGGATGGTGTAGAAGATAGGTTCTGTCCATGTAGAGAAACATTTTCTGTAACGCTTTCAACCTGGCGAGTTGAAGGTCATAAGCAGAAATGAATGACCGTAGCAAGGCTGTCCCATCCTCATCGCCTATTTGCTCCACAAGCCGCGCTGTCGAGGACTCGATCTTTCCGTACAGAATCGAAGTGAGATGGGACTGCTGTCTGTCACGACATAGAAACTCCACGTATTTATACAATCTCTGGAAGCTCACCTGTAGCCTGAGATCTTGTGGTTGCTGGAGTGTGCGATCCACCTGGGCGAAGAGCTCGTGTTCGAGAGGCTTCAAAGAGGGCGATACCGGTCTCATATATTGGACTTGATGGTTTTGGGTGATGGCAGATTTAAGCTAAGAATTCAATTTTCATCATCTCTTCTACAGACTTGACATATATCAGCACAACATGGTGAGGTTGAAGACAAGATACGTTCTGTTCGATGTTCTGTATCCACTTTCTGGCCCTCAGGCGAGCTACGCAGAGGCAGCGTCGCTGATGGCACTGCACAGCACGTCCCAAAACGTTGGCGTCCGCCTCATCGCAGAGACGGTGAGGAGGAACATCCAGCTGTACTTTGGTGATTACGGGACAGGAGCGACAGGGATGTCGCTGCTGGTGAAGTACTTCTCTGGCAAGACGTCGACGGGGATCATACGGTGCTCGAGAGAGCACTATCAGATGGTGTGTGCTGCGCTGACGATGATCAGCAAACTCGGTGGACGAGACGTGATTGTGCGGATCATCAGGGTGAGTGGAACGATAAAGAAGTGCGAAGAGGCTGCAATACAGAGGAACAGGGCCTTGATGAGGAAGCTCGATCAGAATTTCGAAGATGACGGGATAATGAGCTTACAAGAGGACGTAGAGGAGGATTAAGACCTACATACACATATAAATACGGATGGTCTTATATTTTGGGCCGTTTTACACGTAGACCATACTCTTCTTCATCTTCTGCTTTTGAAGGTTCGAGATTATCTCCAGCTTTTTCAAACTCCACTGGTCCCAAGGATTCAAACCTCTGTTCACTAGTCATCTCTTTCAAAGCGTCATCAGGATCGTTGTTCAAATTGGACTCTGACACTTTGTAGATGCTGTTGACAGCTTGTTGCACGAATAACGGATTATCATACACTTGATCTTCACTGTTGGTAACTTGTGTAGCTTTGGTGAATAGTCTAGCATCATATTGATTCTCAACAGATTTTGTAGCCCTTGCGAGTCCGAGTTGTGTCCTTTCCGAAACATCTCGATCACCTAAACCTTTAGCCAAGGTTTTGATTCTTTGTTCTTTACCCATTCTCGACATCTTGAGTTCTTTTTCCGCTTTGCGTCTTCTTTCCTCCCTAATCAAAGCCCTTTTCTTTGCATCATCATTTTCATATGTGGTGGTAGTAGCTCTATCTAAATGCATTCTCTCTTCTCGGGTCCTTTGAGCTAAAAGCCTTAATCTCTCCTCCTTTTCCCTAGTTTCTTGCTCTGCAAGTCTTTTCTTGAGTGCGTTCCTGAGCTTGATTTCCTCTCTCGCGTTTTTATCCGCCTCATCCAAAGCTTCAGCCAAATTGACGAAATTTTCATTCAATCCATTACCAGCGTTTGAACCTGGATCCCTCCCATCAACAGCCAATCTTTTATCCAAGGCAATGGTGAACCCGTTAGGGTTTTTCCAATTTGACACTGCAGGTGGGATATACCATTGTTTTTGTTCCTCCGCCGTAGCTTTTCTTAATGGAGCATGTAAAACTGGAGCTGGAGGAGATGGCGGTCTCTCCATCTGTTTCTTCAACTTGAACTTCGGGGGAGCCATGGGATCTTCCTGAGCATCCACAATCTTGATTATTCTGGAGCTGGACGGTTGGTCATCAAGAATATTGGATGAAGTGTATCTAACGTAACTGGGTTTTGCTTTCTCCTTCTTCACTGTGCCCAACTTGGCTTGTAAAACAGCATCAAGAGCCTTTCTTGTTCTTTCCGTACACTCCCGTACCTCGGCCTCTGAGGGCTTTGCCAACGAGATATTCCTCTGTCGCTGTCTCAAAGGTTTGACATCATCTATTGAACTTTGAATGATTCGGTCTTTATTTTCACCGTTTCTTAATAGAACTGTATAGTCTTTGCCCTTGTTTTGACGTTCGGGTACCGGAGCAACAACTTTGGAGACTTGTTTTAAATCCTTTAGATAATCGCCAATGGAGAACATTTTGCTTTATTTAAATATACAAAGAGAATTAGCCGCTCAGCTCTTTTACGAAATTGGCATTTGATAAAATTCGGATTATGTAATAGATTGATTATGTAATAGATTGATTATGTAATAGACCAAAATTTTTTTATTTTTTTTTTTGTTTTACAAATAATAATCACCACGGCAACGCGCGCTAAGCCTTTGTTTACCATTTTCTTTAATCAAGCTTTGAAATCTATGTTTTTGATACTCTTTTGTATATCTACGCATATATACAGAATTGCGATTATGTAAATGGAGCTATTCTCACGTTACCAACGAGCAACTCTTGCCCATCTACAATGGTCAGATGCAACGCTCGAAAAAAAAAAAAAAAAACATACACAAACTGTGCGCCTTATGACATAAGCATATTTGCTTTCGCAAGGGTCCTTGTCTTGATATGAAATTTTCATATATATACAGGTATAACTTGCCATAGATCGATATATAGTTTATATTGGGGATCTACATGAGTGATATCGAATCTACGATACCGTCAAACTTGAAAGGGTCCTATACGGTGGACTCCGAGCCTTCTATGGCTGAAGCCATCAGGGTCGAGTCATCTGCAAGTGCAGCAACTGAGCCAATCGTTGGTGGTGTTGACCATGAGAAGGTGAAAAGAAGATTAGGAGTCAACAGAGCACAGACGTTGCCTACGCCGAATGGTAAACAAGTATATCTTATACCTCAAACCGTTTTGGAGAGGAAGCCCACCGTTAAGCAAGAGGCTTCATGGTTTTATACAATTGTGCATTATTTCGATACGGTGAAAGACCAGCTCGTTGACAAGAGCGTGGAGCGTACTGATAGTGTCTACAACTGGTTTTGGAATACTAAAGTTGCCAAAGCTTGTAATTCTCAATACGAGAAATGGGAGAATGTGTTCATTATTGGTGAATTTTTGCAAGTGTTACGATGCTTTTTGAACACGAGAAGTGTTATATTTTTCCCCTTCTTCCCTGCTGGTATTGCATGTTACGAGAAGGATAAGGACGTTGAAGCAGTGGTGTTTTTATTCCTTTCATTGATGTATTTTGCCAAAGTTCTGAGTAACACCACAGAGATTGCTGCTGAGCATTTTGGCCCAGTTATTGGTGCTCTCTTAAATGCCACATTTGGTAATCTCGTTGAACTGATCATCTCAGGAACAACAGTATCGAAGGAAGATGCAACTTTGACAATAACTAATCTGATTGGATCTGTGGTATCAAACAATTTGTTTGTCACTGGTACTTGTTGTTTCTTTGGTGGGTTGGAAGGTGTTCAAATCATTCAAAAAAAGCCCTTGACATCTCATTTAGTGTTCTTTTTATGTATGACATTGCTGTTATCTCTTATGTCTGTTATGAGTGACATTGATGAATCAAAAATCTCGGTGAAGTTCAAGATGGACACGTCGCAAATTGGTGCTTCTTTGCTATTCTTGAACTACATAGTATATCTCGCCATGAATACAAACGAGGAGTTCAAAAACCTAAGAGTTAAGAAGGAAACGCCCGATGTCGATATCGAAAACTTATCCACAGACATTGACCCTGAGATAGAATCAAAGGAGAAACTCCCCTCTAAGATTGTTTGTTTCGGTGCACTTGCCCTCACTATTGCAGGTTTAGGACCATGTGCGAATTTCTTTGTTGAATCTTTGAAGAACTTGACCGACGGTAAAAACATATCCAAGGTTTTCGTTGGTCTCATTATCTTGCCATTGGCTGGATCTCTCCCTGAGCATATCTCGTCTGTGGTGAGCGCCCATAAGGGTAATATCGATCTAGCTGTGAACTTGGCTATCGGATCCTCGAACCAAGTCATTGGGTTCGTTCTCCCTATCATTCAGTTTATCAGCTCGAGGTATCCCTCCACAAAGTTCTCGTTGTACATTGTGGATGAAATTGCGTGCTACTTGTACATCACTGGCTTCATCACAGCACTAGTGTTGGGGAACGGCTTGTTGTTTGGCTTGAACGTTTTCCATGGTGTTGTTTCGCTGTCTACGTTCGGTGTGATTGTGTACTTGACCTTTGCCAACGACTAGTGTTTTATAGTGTCTTTGCTCTTCATTTTAATAGTAAATAAAAAAAAAAAGATTGTTATCAGTCTTGCGTTGGCTCAGCCGTTCGCACTTAAGAGCGAAAGGGGAAACTAAACAAATATGACAATATCAGTAGAGCAGCCAAACCCGCAAGCAAATGAAGCCAAGACTAGTGGCTGATTTCGCAACACGAGACTTGAACCCTTTGAGACATCGCCATTGGGTGTCGCTGGCCAACGCCGTCCCTGAGTCTCGAAGACTGCGGGTCCTCAGCTTCAACGTGCTGAACCAGCTGTACATGTGGCCTCAGATTTACGACTCGTACGTACCCAAGAAGTACCAATCCTGGGACTACAGGCTGCCCTTGCTACAGGAAACAGTCAGAGACGAGAACATCAAGAGTGACATTATGTGCTTCCAAGAGATGGAGGCCAGGGCCTATCGACACGTCTGGAAACCGATGATGGCTGAGATGGGCTACCACGGCGAGTATGTCCGGAAGGGCGAGCCCACATATTGGCGCAAGAAGGACCCTGGCCTCCTTGACGGTGTCTCAATCTTCTACGATACGAGCAAGTTCGAACAACTGGAAACGAAGCAGTTTATGATATCACGATATTTCCGGGACGAGTTTGACAACTGGTACGGTGCCAACTTCAACGAAAGGGCAATCAAGTCAGCCTTCAAAACGAGGAATCAAGTAGGGTTGATCGTAGTGCTACGGCATTTGGACACAAACGAGGTTATCATAGTTGCAAATACGCATCTGTACTGGAAACTTGGCGATATAAAGCTCCTTCAAACGATGGTTTTGCTTGAAGCTCTCAATAAAGTGAAGCAAAAATATGTCAACTCTCGAGTGTTGTTCACTGGCGATTTCAATTCCACGCCTGCTTCTTCAGTGTATCGATTCCTCAAAAATGATAGGATTGAAAGTTCAGAACCAGATCTATCAAGTTACCTAATGCCAAAAACCCCACAATTCATACCCAACCCGATAAAAACCTCTTCAAATGTCTTTGATACAATCATTGCACAAGATAACCTTTTCACCTGTTACACTCAGCATCTTTTCGGTATCTTTGATTACATATGGTTCAACGAGTCTGAATTCAAACTCATCAAATTTCTCAGCGGTGTTGATCAGGAATATATGAATGCGGTACCTGGGCTCCCCAACAGAGATTTCCCAAGTGATCATATCCCACTGGTGGCTGAATTCGAGATCAATATGCATCAATAAAATAAATATTTATACAGCGTCTTTCTTTTAAAGGTCTTCAATATCAACCAGCGACTCAGCATTGAACCGCAATGTCCTGTTCTTATCCTTTATTTCCTCCTCACTAAGCCCTCCCATTTTTTTCAACAGCTTTCTATCAACGTTTGAACAAAGTCTTGTCCTGCTCAAAGTGCATAAATCACATCTTCTGCCTCTAGGAAGGCAAATAGATTGTCCGAACCCTACCAGGACAGGATTAATTTCACCCCATAATTCCCTGGGAAGCCAACTTTCTAATTCTACTCTAGTCTGTTCAGGGCCTTTAGTGTTTTTAACCCACTTCCACATCCTTGCGAGCCTATCAACGTGTGTATCAACGCCTATTCCTAAATTCAAATCCCAAGCCTTTTGTAATGTCAAATACGCCATTTTGGGACCTACTCCAGGTAATGCCACTAGTCCATCAATAGTATTTGGAATATCACCGTCCCAAGATTGAGCCAAGATCTCCACAGTTTGTTTAATATATTTTGCCTTTCGTGTATGGAATCCAACGCTAAAGATCAACTCATCCAGCTTCTTCTCATCAACCCATCTCAATGCATCAATCGTCACCCCTTCCTCGAATCCATTTTCCTTGAAGTACCGTTTCATATTGGCCATTGCTTTGAAATTTACTTCATCTTTTGTCTGAGACGATAGCATCAACGATATAAGTAACTGGAAGCGATACACGCGTGGTGATAACGGGACATCCTTGTTCAAAGTCAAAGGGATCTCAGCACAGCCCATAGTGTCCACTGGAGCCACGATCTTCGTACGCATGGCTTTCACTTGTTCGTATATCGGATAGAAATTTTGCGGTATCTTTGAGCCACGAGACTCAGGTTGAATCTCTTGCTTGATATCTTGTTCCAGTTTGATTGGTGGTTCGACCTCAATCTTGGCGACCCTTCGCCTTTTCGGTATCGCTGGGAGGGTGTCAGTCGGTTCAGTCTTCACTGTGGGTTCATTAACATTGTCTCGATCTGGTGGTGATTGATGATCAGGTATCTTCAGTAGACCCTCTTCCTTCTTGACTTGGAAATATCTCGAGCTTCTACCTTCACACTTTATACTCCTTGGAGATCTCCGGAGGGCCATCTTCTCTATGGTCATAGTTAGCGTTCTGGAGGGTTCGTGTTGCTTATGAACTACTTGATGCTAATTGGCGTTGGATGGTTTAATTTCGCGGGCAGTTTTGACTAAGCATACAAGCGTTGATATTAATGTACATATTAAACAACTTTGGTATGTCCAGGTTTCACGTCTTCCTGGAGGATCTGAACTCTGGCTTGAAATCTCTTCTTGCAGTTGCCTCCTTCTTATGTTTCAAATGAAATTTGGCTAATAACGGAACGTGATCTGAGGGATGATGAGCATTTGGCAACCCAACGTAATGACTCAGATACTCGGGATCAATTTTGCCCAGCAATCCACGGACAGATAGATTGGAAGGTGAATACCAGATATAATCCAAGACATCGGTGAAGCTCGGCGTGAAGTTGGTGAATGGTAATTCCCCAATGTTATCATACGCCGATCTCAAATTCAAGTGATGACTGATACCAACCTCGGTAAATTTACCATAATCTCGACCTTTAATATCTTCATGATCTTTGACAAACCCATTCGCTAACAATTGATAAACTGCAGAATGCAACTGTGAGTTGAAATCACCACAGATTAGAACTGGCAAGTTCTTCAACTGAGCGTCATCATTGGTTTTCAACAATTTTTTCGCCATAGCCTCTAATTCTTCCAGCAAGACTCCTGTTTGTACAGCTTTAACATCATTCAAGGCTGGATCCCAATGCAAATGGGTATTGGCAACCAAAATGTTTTGATTCGTTTCGAGATGAGTGAAAACCGTAACGAGCCCGATATTATCACGAGTTTGTAATCTGTTGAAAACGTCGTCCGATTTCTTGTATTTTTGAGAGTTCAAAACGATCTGAGTATATTCCAATGATTTTTTCTCTGCAAGTGAAAATTTGTCAAATTTGTAAAAAGTGGCACATCCATCAACTTTTTTTGCATCTTTTTCACTCATTCTTCTTGCTCTATACTTAGCATGGAAAATACCTCTATAACCCTTTTCAGCCATTATTTTCAACCAATAGTCTTCAAACGATTGTGTTTCAACCTCTTGTAAACAAATAATATCAGCATCAAACTCCAAAATCTGCTTCTTCAAAGCCTCTTTCCTGTATTCCCAATTCAAAGCCCATGAAGGTGTATAATTATAAAGTTTTGAAGTGGCATAATGTTGACACAGTATATTGTAACTCAAAACGGTAAAATTTTCCTTCTCATCTTGTTTAGCTTCCTCACTACTTGACTCTTCATCTTCCACTAATTCACCATCTTCTTTCAGTTCGATCCATTGTCTCTTTGGTGGGGGTAGGGTCTTTGGAACGTTGTCCCTCAAGTGCATGATTAAAGATCTCGTACCCTTTTGAGCAAGGATTTTGACATACTCTTGATTGAAATTTGGATTTCCCTCTATACCAAGAAAATGTAATTCAAACAAGTTTCCAAATTCAAATGGTAATGTTGTCAGGTTATTATCAAATAGATACAAATATCTCAAATTGTATAATAAACCCAATTCCAACGGTAGTGACGTTAATGAATTATTAGATAAATCTAAAATCTTCAAAAAAGTCAAATTCTTTATCGCTTTTGGGATTTGGCCCAAGTTATTCCCATTCAAGTATAATTTAGTTAAAAACTCATATTTGAACAATTTTGGTGACAAGTTTGGGATACTTTGACCACTGAGATCCAAACCTCCCCAAAGTTGTTCCGGGAAACGCTTAGACGTGATTCTTGGCACTGAATAGTCGTCAATATCATCATCATTGTCATTCGCATCATGGGAAGTTTTCTTGTTATGTAGCAACTGTGAATTAGTATTAGACTGTGAAGAAGAATCAAGAGACTGTTGATTATGATCAGCATCCAATAACTGCTTTGTCACTTCAACCAAGCTTGAGTTTTTCGGATCTGAAAATTGTTGTTGATCTTGTTGTTGTTGCTGCTGTTGCTGCTGTTGTTGCTGTTGTTGCTGCTGCTGTTTGGATCTTCTCGAAGCTAAAGCGGCATGTCTTGCATAGAAATGCGGGACATTTGACTTTCTGGAAATTTCAGCCAGTTGAAGTTGGTCTTGCCAATGTGGCTGCACCGCAAGTGAGGGATCCAATTGTATTGCACGATGAGAGGTGGATGAATGCTGAGGCTGTTGAGCCATTTGGGGTTGTATTGATCTCTGTTGTGGCGTTTGAGATCTGTATTGATTTTGGAACAGCGTCTGCGCCAGGACTTGGGAAGGGTTAAGTCCATCTGAGGATGACTGCTGGTTTGAAGCTTGAAGAGGCTGTCCAATAGAACTATTGATAGACTGGAACAAATCGTTGTACTGTGGATGGTTTAAAGAGTTCTGTTTTTGCTGTTGCTGGGCCTGTTGCTGAGCCTGTTGCTGAAGCAGCTGTTGAGCTGGGGTTAGCCCTTGGAAGCCCTGTATGTTCATCGTGTGAGTTGATTGTTGTGTGAGGCAACGAGGAAGTACAAATGACGGGGAGCAAAACAAAAGTGGATTGCTTTTTTTCTCTGAGCTGTGAAGAAGACTGTAGCCAAGGGAATGGATATCACACACGGTATCAAATCCCACTATCAATTGAACCGATTTGCCTTTATTTGTTTATCTTTTGCTTCAAACTTGGCTTTTCGGTGTCGTTGTTCGCCAATTCCGGGGATCGCTGCAAACGAGTTCCGAGGGTGGTTCTGAGCCCTGGCACGTCAACAAATCATGTGGTGGAGAGAGCATTTAGAGATGCGGTACAATTGAGTCAGTGGTTGCAAATCAGAGTGAGTGAGGGTGTCTCTTTTGTGTACTAGAGGACAGCACTACTGTACAGCGTTCTGGAGTTCCTGTGCAATTCAAAAACAGCTACTTGTGGGGTGGTTACCCGGCCCCCTTTTTTCCCATAAATAAAACAACGAGATTTTTTATAGATGAAATAAAAACGTTGTTCCAAAAATGTCACGTGACTTTTAATAATAGGGGTGGAGGCAGAGAAGGAGCAGTTTTACGCTAGATAAACATGTATATATATATATATATATAGGCCAGGATTTTGACATTAGAGACAAGAGTTTATGGACGACAGAAGCGTTGGATAACAGCTGAAAACACAATAAAAATCTTCAACTGTGTTGATGTCAGATTTCAGATTTCTCGAATTTCTGATAAAAAGAAAAAAAATTTAGCACTTATAACCAAAATACCACATAAGGAGCTCAGCTGGATCTGATCAAATCGTTAAGCGATAGTGTTGATTGGAGTTGCTTCTCTTAGTCTGACAAACGTCTAGATATGCCGTTATTCCCAAAGCTTACCTCCACCTTGTCGAACAATGGTATAACTCCACACATATCGCATAACCACACCCACCAAACAGCCACAACTAACAACAACTTGGCAAACACTGGCTCGCACCCATTTGAGTTGTCCATCGACTTGGAAAGTCCTCCAATTATCATGTACGGCCCTCCAAATGAAAGCTCAGGCTCTCTGGTGTCCGGGCAACTCGTGATTGATATCCCAAAGGAAGCATTTGTACAATCCTCGCCTCCTGCAAACAAGAAAACATCGTCATCTGGGGCAATACAGAACATTTCTCAGACATTGTCCAACTTGAACCTAAGCCCAACCCATTCCAACAGCTCATCACCGATTCACTCGAATCATAATTCGTCTAACAATCTGATGGGGTTACTCAATGTCAAAGACCATGTTCTGATCAACTCAGTTCAATTATCGTTGGTACAGAAAGTGCATTATGCCAAACCTTTCCTTCCACCTTCAAACACATTGGCCAACTGCTCTAGCTGTAAAAAAAAGACTACCGAGCTCGCTAGATGGGACATTATGAGTCAAGCCCATAATCTGCCAATAGGTAAACACACTTACCCATTCTCTCATCTTTTACCAGGGACACTTCCTGCAACTACAGCGCTGGGTTCAAGTGGTATCACGTCGATAAAGTATGAATTGGTGGCCATCGCTTCGTACAATAATCATCATAACCACCAAAACATGGTAAAAGTGGTTTTACCACTCAACATCTCTAGATCCATTCTAAGGGGACCTGATAGAAACTCCCTTAGAGTTTTCCCACCTACGGATGTTACTGCAACAGCTGTTCTGCCGAATGTTGTTTACCCAAAATCCTCATTTGCTCTGGAACTCAAATTGGATGGTGTTTGCTCTAATGATAGAAGATGGAGAATGAGAAGGTTTGGTTGGAGAATTGAAGAACACGTGAAAGTTAAGGCCAATAGTTGCATGAATCATAAGACTAAACTCAAAGTTCTTGAGGAGCACGTAAGGAAGAGTCAGCATTTAACGAAAAATACACTCAAGAGAAATCAACAATCGGGACCAACGACAGCCGTTGTCGTTTCCAGTAATAACAGCTCGAACAACCTTACAGCGACTCAATCAGCTGGGAACTTGAGTGCAGCTGCTACTAATGAGGGACTTCAACCTACTCCATCGAACGATGATATTTCCTCTATGCATACAGAGAACAATCTCCACCCTAGCGATCATGCCAATGAGGAGGTGGTACGGCAGCAACATCAGGAGCAGCTACAGCAACAACAAAAAGCTGAAGATGAATATGCCCTCTTTTGTGAAGAAACTCGCACGGTTGCATCTGGTGATTTAAGAAGTGGGTGGAAATCAGATTTCTCTGGCAAAGGAAAGATTGAACTTATCGCAGATATCTCATGTTTGAACCTCACCACTGCAGCTGTACCACATAGTACACATGTGTCGTCAAAGCAACCTATAGAACAATCGCCTATTCATCCGACTATCAGTTGTGACATTGATGACCCTGTTTTAGGGATCACTGCAACACATGTTTTGATCGTTGAGGTTGTCATTGCAGAGGAACTGTTGCAGAACACGTCAACATCATCGTTGACCCCGTCGCTATCTCATCAAGATTCACTTCGAAAAGAACAATCCTCAAAGCCCGATCAAAGGCTCGCAGAATTGTCGCCTGTGTTTGCCAACCACATCAAACCAACACAAACTGAACCTACCGTATCCAAGAAGAGTGCAGAGGAGACAAACAATCCATCAGTAATTGGCGTTCCAACAGGCTCTGCTCGTGTTCTTCGAATGCAGTTCAAAGTTACCATTACTGAAAGATCTGGACTTGGTATAGCATGGGACGATGAGGTGCCTCCGATGTACGATGACGTTTCTGCCTTATCTCCTCCTACCTATGACACTGCTATGTCTCCGGACTATACTCCAAATACTGACCTCATCAATCCTCCACTTTACCCATTGAATCCTGCTCATACCCATACACATATTGGGGGAAATAATGGGGCAACGCCGGGAGTGATCTACGGTATTGGAAACACCCCAGGCGTAACACCAAGACATTCCAGTACTTTCCAAAGTCTTAGTGGGGCATTGGACATGGACGATTTTACATTGAACTGAGGGTAATTTTTTGGTTTTGGACTATTCATGACGTCTTGCAGCAGCCCACATAAAATCATAAAGAGCACGTCACTTAGATTAATCACTACAGTAGAGATTACACCATCCGATTCCCATTAGGTAACATGTAAATCTGATCTTCTAATTACTCATCGTCACTGTCTTCAATTACAACTCTCCTCTTTGTTAGTCGAGCAGGCTTATTTTCCTGAGATTCCTCTATTAAGTTGGGGTTGTATCTTTCACTTGCAGAGAAGGAACCCTCACCGTTAGCTTCAACACTCATATCACCCTTGTCTTCTATGTCACCTACTACTTCACCTTGTTGTGAATCACCCTTGATATCACTTTTATAGTGAACACTAGCGTCGCCATTATCATTATCGCTATCAGACTCCACCACTGAGGAGACTGAATCACTGTTGCTAACCTCACCGTCACTAGGTATTGATTCCCTCGTTCCCATGCTTGGTGCTTCTAGATCATCGCTGGCTTCAACGTCGCTATGAACTTGTTGAGGTTGTCCCATGTAGGCAAATGAAGTGTTTAGCAGCATTTTGATCTCCTTAGCATTTAGAGTACCGTTGCTCTTTTCCAGAAGTTTGGCAAGTAACTTCTCACGGGCAAAGAAGGCTTCATCAGCTTCTTCATCATCCTCATCGGAATCTAGCACGTATTTTGCTGATTTAAACGAATGCGATTCTTTCTTCTTTTTCTTTGAGCTACTTTCATCATCAGAGATATCGTGTTTTGCTAACTCGGCTCCTGATCTTCTCTTCTTTGATCTCTTCTTCTTGTTATCATCTCTCGATCTCTTGAGCGTCTTTCTCTTAGCAACACCCTTTTCACCCAATTCGATATTTCTCGCAATAGCCTCCTCAATCTTATCAAGCTCATCATCCATGTATCCAACTTTAGGTCCGCCAGTGTCATCGTCGCTATTTTTATTGAATGCGATATCGTCCTCATCTGAAGAATAGCCGGATCCTGCCAAAATATCTGAGTCATAATTATCATCTTGCGACCTCTGATAGTCTGCTGCCAGTGACCTGAATTGTAAGAAGTCCCTAGCAGGACGGTTGTCATCAAGCACGACTGGAGTCATGAGGTACATCTTGACGTATGTGTTGACCTCCACAAGTGTTCTGATGTCAGCGTTCGAGAGAAAGACACAATCCTCAGCTGATGACGATGGCAGAGTAACGCCGGCCAATTTCAGGATATATCTTAATCTTGGCTCAGTAATGATCTTTCTCATTTGGATTTCCGAAGGGCTCTTAATTATGATATCCTTTGGCTCAGTCGGGCTATCTTGAGCGAAATGTTCCTGAGTTGGAGGTGTATCATCTGCACCTTCTTGTACTCTTAACGTTGTGATTCTTTCAAGCTCTTGAGATATCCATACCACAAGCTCTGCTTGCTGATCGTCAATAAGTGACGCTACCATAATGGCAACTTTCTTTTCAAGATCCATATCGTGGCTATTTTTGATCTCCACAACGGAATTGACTATGATTTCCTTCTTTGTCTTTTGGTTCGCAACATACATCTCACCGGTATCCAAAAAGTACCTGAAGTCTTTTTCGTTCATCAATGGAAATAGAAGCTCAATATAGAGCGTTGGTGTTTTGTCCAAGCTTGCTCTTAGCTTCTTCATGAAATGTGTGAGGAATTGATTGATGTGCTTTCTTATTCCTGAATCTTTTTGAAGACCTCCATCTCCTAACATTGAGTGGAAAAGTAGCATCAGATCCAAGCGGTAGAGCAGGGAATGTTTTTTACATTGAAAGAAAACTTTATGCAAAAATTTGACAGCCTTCTTCAACTGTCTTTCAGGCACATCCAGGAATCTTTGAAAAAATGCCACGTATGTGTTGATAGTCTCCGGATGGATCAAACGGTTGACAAACGTATCACGAACTTTTTGTCTCGCTTTGAGTAAATCTCTCGCCACTTTTTCCATAGCTTTTTCATCTGCTTCATTGACTTCATCAATAGCTATTTGCTCCGCCGAGTAATCTTTATGCCGCGTTTTAGTTTTCTCTTCCCAAATGACTTTTTTCATATCAGCATTGGCATAACCGTCCAACTCTTTTAACAAAACGTCTAACAAATCAACACAAGTATCACAAAACTCTGGAGATCTTTTTGAAGCCTTTTTGGCCATGACAATAATGCAATCAAGGTAGTAATCCTTAAATATTTTTTTCTTCAAATAGGTGGATAGATCTCTGTTCTCCTCCAGCGATGAAACTGACATTGTATGAGAGACGAGAACTATCTCCTTATAAAGGATCATCGCTGCATGTGCAAGCCCCCATTTCTTTTCCTTCTCCATAACAGACTCGTTCAAATATTTAGCCAACAGGATAAAAGCTTCATCTGAGAGCGCCGATCCCACCAAAGTGTAGTCAACCTGCTCGAGCTTGGCACCATATCTCTCTCTTTGAGCCTCGAGGAACCAAGCCATCAGCATAAGGTATTGGATCTTGTCCTCGTCCCCTACACCTTCTTCCAATGTGTGAACCTTTGTGCATGCCTTCACAAAAGGATTGAAAGCACCGTCGATAAAATCGCAAGCAAACTCATAGAATGCCTTTCTATTACTGGCGCCTATGGCGACTTCCGGATAAATGATCTCCTCATCAGGTTCGTACTTAAACTTTTGAGTTTTGTTCCATTTCTTGTGGGCATCAAATGCAGCAATAGAGTTCGTTGTACTCAGGAGGTTACCTGCATTCGAGACCGTTAAACGACCCATATCAGGAGTTTGCAAAGAGAGCAAAGTCCCAAATCTTCCATGTCGACTTGAGCTGCCTTTTTTGAACCTGTTGATCATTTCTTTCTCCTTGGACAGAAGATCAGATAGCCCTAGACCGCTTGAGGTATTTTCCTTACGATCCGAATCAGGGCCGCTTTGATACATAATATATCCAGGTCTGAGCCTTTTTAACATGAGGAAGATGATCTCCTGAAAAGGATGTACCAGTAACTGAGGATCGAAATCACGATCAGTACCAATGGAAGAGCACATGGTCAAAAAAAAAGTAAAGACCAAGTTGTCGTGGAATGCACCAACGCAAGCGCCTATACTAACATCGTCCATACTGACACCTTTTGGGAGGTTCTCTGTGAGCTCTGCTTGCTTGAAGGATTTCTTTGTAAGACTCGAAATCCCAGTAGGCTCAATCTGTAGTAGGTTCCTGAAGAAGGCCACACATTGCTTCACCACTAGATAGTCTTTCTTTTCTCTCTCTTTTTTATCTTTGGCGATTACCGGCAAACAGATCTTAATGATGGCACGTAGAGCGGCACCGTTCCTGTAAGTCAAGATCAGCTTCTTATAGCTCAGTTGGTGTTTTTTCAATGCACTATAGTTGTCGAGCTGGTGTTTATACATCGCTCCCTTCAAATCAATAGGCCACGTTAGTAGCACAAGCAGTTTGAGACATGTTCTGGCAATCTTCTCGTCATGCCTTTTGTTATAGCCCGAAATTGTGGTTTTCTTCTCTAAAACGTCATTCCACATACACAGAATCACCACAAGGTCGTTTACTAGTCCACTCTCGGCGCATGCTATAGCAACTTCCCATGAATGAACCTTGTCATCATGACTTCTAATCCATCTCTCGATATCTTGTAAGCACAAAAAGGCTTCAACTCCAAGCTTATAAGGCGGTGGATCCTGTTCAGAGGTATAATCCAGTCCACCTAGAGCTGAAACCAGAATAGCGATGTAAGATTTTATATGGGCCTCTGGAGGACGGTCCGCTCGAAGGTCAACTTTGCTGATCTCAACGGATTCATTGTCCCCATCGATAAAATCATCCTCAATGAAATCCTCCATGTCGCTTCCCCCTGATGGCTGAGGAATCCCTTCAGTCATTTTGAATGACCACAGATGAGTAGTTTGCAGAGAACGCGTATAAGAGTGTATTTTTTAAGTCGCGTACGGTTTCGCGTTTTCTTATACATGAATTATATACCTTGCGAACCCTCCGAGTTAATTGGGCTTTGGCTCTGCTGTCCATATGGAGTGGATTTCAGTGTCTCGAATACCTGAGTTCTTGTTGTTTGAAGGTGTATAGAAATTCCCTCACTAAGAAGCTCCGTCTCTTTAACTTATATAGGGCCTCTTTGGTAGTATTCAGAGACCAAAACTCCAGGTCAGGGAAACACTAAGAGCAATTTCCAGCCTCCAGGGCCATTTCAGCTATGCTATCGTCACAGATATCACCAGCAGCCACTTAAAGCGCAGAGTTGATCCATGATTGTGTAGCAAATGCTCGGCCAGTGTTGGCTGTCCTGAGCGTGTTACCCGGATGTAGATCTTGTTCGCGGACAATACGCGCCGCGAAAGTTTTCTCTCTCGTTACGTGTCACGAATTGAAATTTCCCACACAAGCTTCTCATTGTCTTCACGGCGGGAGGAATAAGTTTAGCTGGGTTGCCTTGCTGTTAGTCGCTTCTTACTGCCCTATCTTCCATTGACCTCTGCATTGGCTAAAATGTCTAGCACAGGGTTTGATCTGTCTGACAGCACCATCGCGTCTCGTCTCCGCAATAAGACACCGGGCCCAAAAGATGAGGACAAGACCCCTGAGACCGATAATGTCACTGACTCCAAGACAGCTCTTGCCGAAGAGAAAGATGACCTGAAATCATCCCTGGACATCGCTGAAACTATTGTGATGCCAATCTTTTTCACCATCTTGGGCTTTATGACTCGTTGTTATAAAATTGGAGCTAACCACAATGTTGTCTGGGATGAGGCTCACTTTGGTAAGTTTGGGTCTTACTATCTCCGTCATGAGTTTTATCACGATGTTCACCCTCCATTAGGGAAGATGCTGGTGGGGTTGTCTGGTTATTTGGCCGGTTACAATGGGTCTTGGGATTTCCCATCTGGTTCAGAGTATCCGGATTATATCGATTATGTTAAAATGCGGCTTTTCAATGCCCTTTTCAGTGTTCTATGTGTCCCATTGGCCTATTTTACAGCTAGAGGGATCGGCTTCAAAACTCCAGCAGTTTGGCTCTTTACTTTGATGGTTGTCTTTGAAAACTCTTACGTCACGTTGGCCAGATTCATTTTGTTGGATTCGATGCTCCTATTCTTCACGGTATCTACTATGTTTTGTCTTGTAAGATTCCACAATGAAAGATCAAAGCCATTTGGGCGCAAATGGTGGAAATGGCTCTTGATGACTGGTATATCGATTGGTTGCGTATGCTCTGTCAAGATGGTGGGGTTGTTTGTTACCACTTTGGTTGGTATCTATACCATTGTTGAACTATGGAACATGCTCGCTGATCCGCAAATATCCATGAAGAAATATGCTGCTCATTGGGGTGCCAGAATTTTTGCACTCATAGTCATTCCTTTTGCTGTGTTTCTGTTATCATTCAAAATCCATTTCGAATTATTGAGTGGGTCTGGCCCAGGTGATGCAAATATGTCATCTCTCTTCCAAGCTAACTTGGCAGGGTCTGATGTTGGCGGTGGACCAAGAGATGTTGCCATTGGTACTTCTGTTGTCACCATTAAGAACCAGGGCCTTGGCGGCGCATTATTACATTCTCATGTGCAAACTTATCCGGAAGGTTCGAATCAACAACAAGTGACGACCTATAGTCATAAAGATAACAACAATGAGTGGATTTTCCAAAGGGATAGATCAAGACCAGCATTCAACGAAACACGTGACGTTTTGGAATACGTCATCGATGGGATGCCGGTTCGCTTGGTTCATTTATCAACTAGTCGTAATCTTCACTCTCATGAAGTCCCAGCTCCTATTTCTAGACATGAATTTGAAGTTTCCGGCTATGGTGACCTTGAAGTTGG
Source organism: [Candida] freyschussii (assembly GCA_003707735.2). NCBI lineage: Eukaryota > Fungi > Ascomycota > Saccharomycetes > Phaffomycetales > Wickerhamomycetaceae > [Candida] freyschussii. The sequence goes on along the minus strand of PPLE02000025.1, from coordinate 11,180 downwards.
CGACCCAAAAGATGATTGGATTGTCGAAATTGCTCATCAATACGGTGACGAAGATAAGTTGAGGCTTCATCCATTGACATCCTCTTTCAGATTAAGACACAGAGAATTGGGTTGTTACTTGATGCAAACTGGGAACTCGCTCCCACAATGGGGGTTCCGTCAGGGTGAAGTTGTGTGTGCCAAGAATCCATTTAAGCGTGACAAGCGTACCTGGTGGAACATTGAGTATCATGCCAACCCAGGATTACCTGATCCTTCTCCAGAGTTCAAGTTACCAAGAACAAACTTTTTCAAAGACTTTATCCAGTTGAATCTGGCAATGATGGCTACTAACAACGCGCTAGTGCCAGACCCTGACAAACAAGACGATTTGGCCTCCAGGGCTTGGCAATGGCCAACTTTGAATGTTGGTATCAGATTGTGCGGCTGGGGTGATGATGTCCCTAAATACTTTTTAATAGGATCTCCTGCCACCACATGGCCTTCAACTGTTGGTGTTGTTGTTTTTGCTTTGATTGTCTTATATTACCTGATCAGATGGCAGAGACAATTCAGAGACTTTGCCGGGGATAGTGGTAAATGGAACTTGTTTTTGATGGGTGGTATATATCCAATGTTTGGATGGGGTTTACACTTTATGCCCTTCACCATCATGGGTAGAGTCACCTATGTTCATCATTACTTACCAGCATTATACTTTGCAATGTTGGTATTTGTGTTCCTATTGGAGCATTTCACAAGACCATTGACATTGGTTAAGAGTACCAAGAACACTATCATTTATTGGAGTATCTATCTCTTTTGGTACGTGCTCGTTATTGGAGTGTTTTGGCATTTCAGACACATCTCATTCGGTCTGGAAGGTCCTGCTGAGCAATACAGATACTTGAATTGGTTATCTACCTGGAGAATAGCCTGAACTTTGTGTTCTTCTATGATCAGAATATGAACAGAAGTGTATATATGAAAAAAAGGAGCGAAGAGTTGAATATCAGAGTAATTTCTAGTAATTTCACTGGCTAGAACCTTAAAGATGGTACAAACCTTTCTGACATGAAAGTTCAACGTCATGTATTGTTTGTACTTCGAAGATCTATATACTTTAATCCTTTGGGCCAATCATCTTCTCAGGTCTGACCCATTCGTCGAATTCTTCAGAAGTCAAGGCATTAAGCTCCAATGCGGACTCTTTCAAAGTCAAACCTTTCTTGTGAGCATTCTTAGCAACTTTAGAAGCCATGTCGTAACCAATCTTTGGATTAAGGGCAGTGACCAACATCAAAGACTCGTGCAAAGTCTTTTCAATCTTTTCTCTGTTTGCAACAATACCATCAACACAGTGGATTCTGAAAGAGTTAGAGGCATCAGCAATCAATCTAATAGAACTCAACAAGTTTGAGATCAACACTGGCTTGAAAACATTGAGCTCAAATTGACCAGAGGCACCAGCAAATGTGATAGCACTGTGGTTACCAAAAACTTGACATGCAACCATTGTCAATGCCTCGTTTTGAGTTGGGTTGACCTTACCTGGCATGATAGAAGAACCTGGTTCGTTTTCAGGAAGAGACAATTCACCATATCCACATCTTGGACCTGAACCCAAGTATCTAATGTCGTTGGCAATCTTGAACAATGAAACTGCAACTGTGTTCAAGGCACCAGATGCCTCAACAATAGCATCATGTGCGGCAAGTGCCTCGAACTTGTTTGGAGCGGTCTTGAAATCAATACCTGTTTCTTTGGAGACTTGAGCAGCAACGGCTTCTGGGAACCCCTTTTTGGTGTTTAATCCAGTACCAACAGCGGTACCACCTTGAGCTAAAAACTTCAAGTTTTTCAAAGATCCCTCCACTCTCCCAATACCGTTCTCAACCTGTTGAACATATCCGGAGAACTCTTGACCCAAGGTCAAAGGAGTTGCATCTTGTAAATGGGTTCTACCAATCTTGATGATATCTTTAAATTCTTCAGATTTCTTAGCCAAGGATTCCTTGAGTGCTCTGAGCTCTGGTAACAAGTGGTGTGTTATCTCAGTGACAGCAGCAATGTGCATGACAGTTGGGAAAGTGTCATTAGAGGACTGGGATTGGTTAACGTGATCATTTGGATGAACTGGTTTTTTAGAACCCAATTCACCACCGAGGATCTCAATGGCTCTGTTAGAGATGACTTCGTTAGCATTCATGTTGGACTGTGTACCAGAACCAGTTTGGAAAACAACCAATGGGAAATGGTCTTTGAGCTTACCGGAAGCGACTTCATCGGCAGCTTGTTGAATAGCTTTGGCAATCTCTGGTTTCAAAGTCCCTAGTTGCTCATTGACAATAGCTGTTGATTTCTTCAAGATACCAAATGCCTTAACAACAGGCTCTGGCATTTTTTCCCTCTCCCCACCGATCTTGAAGTTTTGTAAAGATCTTTGAGTCTGAGCACCCCAGTACTTATCAGCCGGGACTTTCAACTCACCAAAGGCATCAGATTCAATTCTAAACTTGTCAGCCATTGTAGTTGAAGAAGATGAGAACGAGGCAATAGATTTGATAAACGTGGATGTGACTTGTGGTCTCAAACGGGCGTTAAGCATGGTCTTTTCCTGGGCTAAAATGAAGTGGTTGAAATTTCAAACTGCAAATTGATCCAAATACAAAATTTGAAGAACAAAGTCAACTGGAAACAGTGAGACGTGGACAAATTTCCCCGGAAAAGATGCCAAAGTTGATTACAAAGATCAAAGAGATATATATACGCTACGCATTCAATTCCAGTTTTCCCACCGACGAATGACCTTTCTAGAATTCCGTTATTGGCTCCGGACTGAAGTTTGACGGAACAATCGAGGGTTCGATATCGGAGAAAGTCGGATCAAGTCGCACGTGACTAGTCACATGCCAATGATTACGTCAGCAGTCGCTACTGCGTAGTCACTGCGTGAGTGTACTACTTGAATGGCTAGAATCTAACGCTCTGAGACACTCTCTTACAGATACTTTCAACTTGTGATGCCCTTAGATTATAGCTCGCCTTTCTACCTCCTCTTCCTAGCTAGTAAGTTTGATATCGTATCGGTAATTGGGGTCTCTTTCTCCTTTCTTGCTTTCGTCTCTTTTCTTGTCGTACCAGTGCTACCTCTAGCTCTGCCAGTTCCCCGTCCTCTTCCTCGCCCTCTCTTCGTAGGTGGCGATGGTGTCTTTTCAATCACAATATCAGCTACTTCATCATTACCGAACGCATCTTCGTCGGCATCGGAGGAGATGACAACATCTGGGTCGTCATGATCGCTTGGAGGCTGCGGCATGTCATCAATTATCTCCACATCAGAGTCACTGTTAATCTCTGCCGGGGGAGCCCTAGTTCTCTTGGACAGAGTCCGACTTTTGGGTGCTGGAGGTGCCGGGACTTCAAGGAACGGGAGATCATCTTCGTCAGAATTGATGATGAGCTCATCACTTTTTTTTGCTCTTGTACTTCTCTGCTTTCTTGGAGCCATTTTCCTTTGTGTGGCTGTTTTTTCATTGACTGTTCTTTTCTCCTTCACACTATCATCTCGCACCGGAGTCGCTTCTCGCTCCTTTTTGATCTTTTTCATGATAGTTTTGAAGTTCTCCTCCAGATCAAGGTTATCATTATTTAAAAACCCTTTCTCTTCGTACTCCAATTCCAAATCAACATAATCCTTTAATGCAGTTTTGTCCTCTTTTTCAACAAACTTTTTAACAGCTTCGTTCATACCCTTTTCTGGAAGCAAAGACAATTGCATCTCTTTGAGGTAGTTGGATATGAATGCTTCGATGCTGATGTTTTCGTCCTCATTTGTAACAGCCACTGGTTTAGATTTTTGATTTTTAATCCCCAATGTTTCATTCCTCTTATGAAATTGCACAATCGTATTGGCATTGGCAACTCTCCCGACAAATCTATTACTGAATCTCCTTGGGTTTTCCACTTCATACCCTCCGGAATAATCAACTCGGAGTCTTATCAATGGTAATGGCATCGTATCTAAATCCGGATTGTTTGCGGAGTACTCATCGTGAGCCAGCTGAATAAGTTCCTCCACTTTCGAGATCAAGAACTGTGCCACTTCATGTTTGTATGCCAATCCTGGTCTCAAAGATTTGATTGAGCTCAAAGTGAGCTCAAGCATATGGAATGGTCTCACCGTTTTCAATTTGAATGACTCCAAACTGTAATCTCTATTCTTGATGTTCAAAATGAACACTTTCTTCTCAAGAGCTTCGCCTTGACTAAGTGAAGTAGCCACTGATGATCCAGGTTGAAGAGAATCAAATCCAGCATTAGGATTCGTCACTGTATGTGGAATGCAATCATGTTCGTGTCCCCAAATAACAAGATCAAGGAAACTAGGGAGGAAATGTTCCGGTAAATATGCAGTGTTTGGTCTCTTGACATGATTTTGATGAACACACATGAGATTGAACCATTCATCTTGTAAAACTTTAGGTCTATGGAATTTAACTTTCCGATCTTGGAAGCTTCTGAATAAACGCTCATCTCTCACGCTAGCCATTCCAAATAGCGCTAATTTGGTTATCCCCTTCTGTAGAAGCACAGGAGTCACTTCGATGTGATCAGTTTGAATGACCCGACCAAAATGGTTAATCAACCCACTGACGCTTAAAAGATCAAGTGGAGAGAGCAACCCATTACCAGACGCATCGTCATGATTCCCACTGATACTGAAGACAGGAATAGAGATGTTGAGATTCGGGTCCTCGTAATTGACGGTGTTGATACCATCATCAAAGATGACATTAGGATCACTGAGGAGTTCTAATTCGCAAGGGCGATCCCCAAAACAGTTTCTCCTAAGGGTTCGCATAACGTGATACATTGATTTTTTTGTTGGTTTGTTCACATGGAAGAGGTCGCCGCATTGAAGCACCATGTCGACATCCTGGTCCTTGGCGATGTTCATAATCTCTTCAAACGTCTTCCATGCATCATCACCTCGCACGGGATCGCTCTCGTTGTAACCGACATGGTTATCGGTGGTGATGAGAATCCTGATCGTGTCTGGCCCAGGCTCAACACGCGGTACCTGTGGCATAGATCACACGCAGATCCACCAAGCGATTCACAGAGAGGGTTACTGAGCTTCCTTGAGAAACATGGAGAGAGAGAGAGAACTAAGCCTGTATGAGATATACATCCGAACACCACTCTTTCCATCCCGCATCACCAGCCTCTCAAAGTTTTCCGTGATGAATTTAGACAAGGGAAAGCCCAGTCTGGAAGGACAACTACCAAAATCTATATCTTAATATGGAACCCCCATCGATTGCACGTGTATATGCAGATGCCAATTCGAAAAAACCGCAGTCGTGGTGGAACTATGAGTCTGTATCGATAATGTGGCAATCCCAACAGGATTATGAAGTTGTGAAAAAACTAGGAAGGGGCAAGTATTCAGAAGTGTTTCAAGGGGTATCTCTCTCTACGAAATCACCAGTTGTTATAAAAGTATTGAAACCGGTCAAGCGGAAGAAGATCAAACGTGAGATTAAAATCTTGCAAAATCTTGTTGATGGTCCACATATTATCAAACTTCTTGCAGTGGTACGGGACCCGATGAGTAAAACACCAGCGCTCATCTCCGAATACGTCAACAATACGGATTTCAGAACTTTATATCCAACGTTGAGCGACTATGATATCAGATTCTATATGTTTGATCTTCTTGAAGCGTTAAATTATTGTCATTCACAAGGTATTATGCACAGAGATGTCAAGCCCCACAATGTCATGATTGACCATGACGAGAGAAAATTACGCTTGATTGATTGGGGGTTGGCTGAGTTTTATCACCCGGGGACGGAGTACAATGTTCGTGTTGCCTCGCGATATTTCAAAGGTCCAGAATTATTGGTTGATTTCCGATACTATGATTATTCGTTGGATTTATGGTCATTTGGTGCCATGCTTGCCAGTATCTTGTTTAAAAGGGAACCATTTTTTCATGGGAAATCCAATACGGATCAACTGGTTCAGATTGTACGTGTCTTGGGAACTGATGAGTTGCATGCATATTTGGAGAAGTATTCGATCCAGTTAGGCCCAGAATATGAGGATCTAGGTCAATATACTCGTCGTCCTTGGTTCCGATTCGTGAATAATTCGAATCAACATTTGGTAGATGACGAGGCGATTGATTTCATTGATAAATTGCTACGCTATGACCATCAGGAGCGGTTGACGGCCCTCGAGGCACTTGATCATCCATGGTTTGATCCTATACGGGATGAGAAAACAAGAATAAGTAAATCTGGATAAAAAAAATTGAACAGACTCCTGAGTTTGAATGGATGTAGTTCATTCTTGTGTATAATATGTAATTCTTTGTCAAATTAATGAGACATCATCAATGATGAGTAAACAAGATAATATAAACCGCCTGTGGTGCTTTCGGGGATATTTCAGCAACCTTTTCAACAAATGGACAGCTTCATTCTGAGGCAACACAACGGGTTCAAACCGGTCCTTGTTGGTATAGTAATATGAAACAAACGCGTGTTTGGGGTCTTTTGAAACTCCAGTAGAATCGATATATGAACGCAGGACCCGCGCTGTGATGTTTGAAGCATCATCAACAAATTTGAGATCGACCCCAAGCATCGAAAACTTATATATCCAATCATCCTGAGCCTCGGGAGTCAGCTTGGCAAACTCATCAACGAGCGCTTCATTGTGTTCCGTGATCCCAAGTCTGGCGAGATTGAGCGCCCCACTCAACGTTGATGGAGCGAGCATAGAGCCAACGCTCGAAGCGCCAAGGGCATTCTTGTACTTTATAAGCGCAAACGCCTTCCATTTGCGATCGTTAGCGTCGAGTCCATCACCAAGATAAACAAAACAGCACTTACCGCCAAAAGGTCAAACGTTAAGGAAGTCATTTTTCAATCCTGGTGCGAAGATACAAGGTCAACCAAGTCTTGCAATCCACGCTCTTCTCCAAACTTCTTCACTTTGCCTAATACTTCCTTAAGCGTTTGGTTCTCCTTTTGCAATTTCTGAATCTCAGAATTGTATTTGGCCAAATCTTGCTTCAATTGATTCTGCGCGGCTTTCTTCCGCTGACGGCATTTCGAGGCGGCTACTCTGTTTCGCTCCAAGAGTCTCGCCTTCTTCCACGCCGCGGTTCCAGGAATCGGTCCAGCCTCTGGGTTGAAGACAACTTCGTTGTTGTATATGAGTTTCTGGGTCGGAACACCGTTCACGTTGGTGGAGATATCGCTGTTCGTCAGGGAGGGCGGTGCCGTTGGTATAGCCTGGTTCTGTTCTACAAGCTGTGCACCAAACATCGGCTGTTGTTGTTGTTGTTGTTGTTGTTGTTGTTGTTGTTGTTGCTGTTGTCTGATAAATAAATCATCCTGTGTCTTTGGAGATTCCTTCTCACTGGAATCATCGTGCTCATGTGATATTATCTGTCCGATTTGACCATTCGATATCGAAATACGCCTGCGCAATTGACCTTGTGGATTCACCATCATGGCACTTTCGAAGATTGGCGGGTTGGTGAGAGGGAAATGAGAAACGTCAATACCATAGGGTGCAAAGAATGGTGATAATAAATCACTGAAAAAATTACCGTTACTATTGATATTGTTTGGTAAATCGGGGAGTGCATCCTGTTTGGATGGCATCTGTGAAAGCTGAATATTTTGAGGCAAATTCTGTGGAATATTTTGAACTGAGTCAGAGAGTGGCGCTACTTGCGATATATCCTGTTGTGAGACTTGTACTTGTGGAACCCCAGAGACTTGTGGTACTTGTGGTACTTGTGGTACTTGTGGTACCTGTGGTACCTGTGGTACCTGTTGTGCTTGCACTTGAGCTACTTCTGGTCCCTGCATCGATATTTGCTTCATATGCATTAGTAGTTCCTGCTGATGCAGGGATAGATTCATATTGCTTGTCATGGGTGGTGGGGATTTTGTTATACTGCTCGAACGTTCCGATAATTTATAGAGTTGTTCACCTGTGAAACTTTACTCTGAGCTGGCAGCACTATAATAGACTTTTTTTTGGGGGAAAAAGGTATCAAAACAGATATTAGAGATCCAATATCAATAATTTTTATGACTATCGGTAAATAACAAAAAGCAAAGAGAACTTGGTCTTCATTCCATTCAGTGGTTAAATAGCAATGAAATCGGTTCAGTTGAATAACGTACTCCGCCTCTTATTATTTCCGTGGGTAGTTTATAACGACTGTCCCAAATTCCAATGAAATTTATCCTTTCCTTTTTCTGTTTTTTTTTTTTTTTTGCTTTTTGTTTAAATTACCTTGGGTTTCTTATTCAAGGCTGTGATACACAATCGGATGATTACCAGTTGGGCGTGGATTGCAGTAATTTGTAATACATGTGAAAATCCCGGAAGAAGCCGAATTACATCATTTGCGCACGTGAGAAGTCACATGCTCTTCATCCCATATGCTCACGTAATCTAAGAGCAGAATTTCCCATCTCACGCATCTCCAAGATATACAGATAGCTGTTAAAAGAGCTCGTACGCTTATAATTGTTGGTCTCTCACAATCATGGTGATTGTTCTTGAGGACAACGACGAGCAAAGCTCAGTAGGATCCGTCGTATTGGTAGAACCTAGTGAGAAATTCCCACCATTGCAGTGTTTTCGTTTACACTCACTTATACCGCCGACTCAACTATCATCATTAGTTCACAACGCTATTGCAAACACGGTTACAACACCTAACTCTCCAGTCTCAATTGACTACGACATAGTCATAGAGAGTCAGCGAGGGTTCACCCTTTTGGGATATCCATTGTTTTCATATTCCTTATTCCCATTCGATCCACCTCAATATATAACTCCAGAAGGAACAACTATTTTAGGACTCAGGTTGTACCCACTCCCCAGCGATGATTGGAGATGGATTTGGCCACAATGGAATGTCGTTATGGGAGGCGACACCGACGATCAAGGATGGCGGTATGCATGGAGGTTTGCAGCAAAGTATTGGCGAGGAAGAATGAAGACTGCCGTCGTGAGGCGTAGAGTTTGGATGAGGCTAAGGGCAAAGGATACTGGATAAAAATATCTACGAAAACAGCTACTGATTATAAACCTTCGTTTTCCCTTCCATATTAGTTTTGAGTTTTCTGTCTAAAAGTTTCCTTTCACACCAAGGTGTCATAGTCCAGTTTGTAATTCAGGAGCTCAGAAACTGTCCACAGGGAACTATCAAATTTCTTATAACTTGAAACTTCGAAATCAGCTCCTTGCTTGACATTGGCTCCTTGAAGACGCTGAAACCATATAGTCTGTGGTATGTTACATCTCCAAGACCTTTTTATGAGTTCCTTATATGCCAATTCGTGTTCATGTGGAGTAAGACTGAAGTAAAAGGCATAAAAGAGGGTACCACTGTCCAACCCACTCAAAAGTGTCTCTGGTGATTCATGAGACGTCAATTGAAAGCGCACAAGTGTCCAAATGTTCAACGAACGGCCAAGCTCCAACGATACATTTGTCTGTGGTTCCACTTGAGTCGTGAGGAAGCTTCTAGGTACGGAGAGTAAAGAACTCACGTTGGAAATTGACTTGTTATTCGTTCTGCGTGATGAATAAAATGATGATATGATATCCTGGATACCTGGCGGAAGGCTGATGAGCTTTGAATCTTGTCTAAACAAAGAATCATCGATGGGCGTTACGTCACGTTCTTGGTCCACTAACTTTTGTGAGTTATCCACATCGGATTCAGACTTTTGAGACACTGGCACCTCATGAACCACGACACTTGGCTTCGTTTCTACTGGCGCCTCTTCCTTTGTCTCACTAATAGCAGAAACAAGTGACGACCACTTGACTTCTTCTGAAGGTTTTGGTGCAGGCTTCAAAGTACTTAGGCCAACAGAGTTTGTCATTGTACCCTGTGCTGGAGTCGACGCCTTTGGAAGACCTGTGTTGAGTGTAACAAACTTCTTCGGCTTCGGAGTTGATGTTGTTGACGACGCAGAAACCTTTTTTTCTATTGCGGGTGATGGAGATGCCTTAGGTTCAGGTGATGGAGATTTTTCCTTCTCCTCCTTTGGCTCCGTCAACCCTGTAAAACTCGTAACGATTTCATGCTGAAGTACTTCGTTGGAATCAAGGTCCAAAGATTCATAAATGTACTCATTCTCAATGAAATCGGGGCTTCTGTTGTTCTGTAAAAAATACTCCAACTCCTCTTTGATTTCCTGGATATCACTCACTTGCAACTCACCATTTTCCAAAAGTCTTAGTGCCAACTCTAATTGCTGTTGATGCCATCTGTACCTCTGTTGCAATTCTTTGAGTTCATCCTTTTGAGAGAGATTATTGGATGCATTCTTTTTTGATTTTTTTGATGCTAGTTTGTCAATTTCAAATTCTACAACTTGAAATTGTCTCTCTAGATCATCGATGGCATCTTGAACGAACTGTATCGTTTCCATTTTCTCCTTTTCTTCAGGATCAAGCTCTCCAGCAGCCTTGAGACTCAAATTTGAATAAGCTTTGATTTTGGAACCCTTCTCCACAACTTTGTACTTCTCCATGGCCACTTCCACCATTCTTCTATATTCAAGAAGCTTCTCCTTATCTTTGATTTCACTTTGAGCCTGCCATACTTTTATCTGCTCCCTAAGCTTTTGAAGTTTCTTGATCTCCCTTTTCAAATCACTCTCCAGTTTATCCTTCTGTGACGGATTCTGCGCATTTTCATGACGTTCATGATACGTATTGAAGATCTCAAGCCCTTCGTTGATTTTTTTGAAGACACGGTCAATCTCCTGTTGCAATTTCCTTTGTGACATCTTAGGATTTGATTTCTCGAGTACTTTATATTATCACCATTTAATGATTGTGGTATATTGTTTTCTTTTGCTTTTTGTGGTGTCTTTTTAATGTCCCTTGAAGTCCGTTTATTGAAGAGGGAAGAACGAAAAATATCTTTGTGCAATAGCAAAAGATTTTTATGATAGCAAAAACAGATAAATGGGGTCTGTCTATTAGAAGCAAATCTCCAGATATTTGGCAAGTAACTTGGGGACTATTTGGGAATGAGGTTCAGAGTAAATTTTTTTCTCTTCTTTTTTTTTTTTTTTTTTTTTTTTTTTTTTTTTTTTTTTTTTTTTTTTTTTTTTTTTTTTTTTTTTTTTTTTTTTTTT